>JAOWBL010000307.1:0-17885 GCA_028564865.1 Zenarchopterus dispar | reverse complement strand
GTCTCTCCGAACTCCTCCCACGACCGAGTTTTTGCTTCGGCAACAACCGAAGCCGCGTGCCGCTTGGCCTGCCGGTAGAATAGAAACAGAACATTCATTTTTAATTGATGGGCATTTTGCATATTTAAGCTTTAGATTGTGTTTCGTCAAATTCCAGTGGGTTGATTAAATCAACTCCTAACAGACACCAATGCAGCGATTTGCACCAATAAAAAGCACAATATTATTGTTCAAAAACATGAGGAGGACTTGAGCTCTAAACCCAAGAAGGTGTGGAGAAGAATACTGGCTCGATGTGTCCTGGGCAATATGGCCATGAAACGAGGACTTCCAGTGGTCCATTGTTGTATTTTTCTACATGTGCCATGAGCACAGGTAGCTGCAGGTTGAGGATACACCTTCATATCTTCTTATGTGCTGCCGTCTGGGCAGGGATTTGTGCTAACTGGAGAGCAGCAGGAGCACATGTCTAATTTGTGATTAATCAGCATTCATAAAGGCGCACACAATCTTATGATCAAATCTGATTTTTACACGATATTCATGAATTCAGAGCAGGTTTTTGGGAAGCGGGTGATTTAAGTGTAAGCTAGTGACAGATTTGTGAAGATTTCATGAAATTAGCTCTGCTTCCAAATGCATTATAGCAGTGTCTTAGTTGAGCTACGAGAAGTTTGGTTTAATTCAGTTTCAGCTGGACTACATCATGTTTAAAACTAAGGTTTTAGTTGGACTAACGATTTTTCTTCTAACATGTGAACACACTAGGTGCGTTTCTATTAGGGTTAGGGTTCTGGGTATTTTTTCCAGATCATTGACGTGTGTCTCCATTACCTGGAACGGCCCAGCAAAAGTGGCCTTCAGGAACCTTTTACAGGGTGAAAAATGTTTCTGTAGCAGGAGGGGTACTTCGATTGGCCAACAGTAACAAACTGATGGGGGTCTCTGCTGATCAGGATTTCTACATTATGTTCAGCCTTCTCACATTTCATGACGATGGAGATTACAAAAAAGGATGGATGGGCCAACAAGTCTGTTCAGCCCTTGTTAGCATATCATGCTAATGAAGAGGTCCAGGAGGGGGTTTCTTTTAATCTCAGTCGCTACTACCGCGGTGTATGTTAAAATAGCAAACAAACTCAAGAAACATCTCTCTGCCTTTCTTTTTACTTGTTTCTTCTTCTCTTTCTTCTTTTGCTGCATTTGTAATTTTTGTCTTCTTTTATGCCGCAGGCCGTTTACAAACAGCAAAAAATGTGCATTACCGCCACCAGGTGGTCATCCGTGTTATTCGGTCAGCCAACTGTTCTTGTGTGGCGCTGGAGTCTAACGGATGTAATGGAGACGAGCCAGCTGAAGGCGCTGCGGGTCGGCTCTGTTAGAGGTTCCCGTCTGCCGTCTGGAAATGGACCTAAATACTAAGATTCTGTTCCAAAGAGTCTCCGATATCCATTAGCTGGGGTGCAACAACTGGCACAAGGCTCCGTTACCAAGAACCACTCTGCGATGAGAATTTTCAGGAACTTTTACGAGGTCAGAAATACAACTACTGGGTGAGGTGTTGTGTTAATTCAGTGCAAATAATTAAACCCAACATGCAATTAAACAACTTAACTGCAACGTAAATCATGAGGACTGCAACATTTATTTTCCCCTCAGGGATTGATAAAATATTTTTGAATCGTATTGAACACTCTATAGTATTAAGTTCTGTTATCATTTTCATCTGTTCACTATTTCATTAGCTTCAGTAATACTACAACTACTACACTGCACATGAAATTGTTTGGAAAAGGTTAGTGTGATTAAGTATTAGCATACAAAATCAAAAATGCTTTAATATGGACAACTTTTACACCTTGCTTCACTGAGCCATATGTGACTGTTTCTTTACCAGACTGGATTAGCTTGAACATCCAAAAGTGGAAAATGTTGCAAATGTATCAGGAAACTCACCAAGTATAAGTACATGACAAGCTGGGAACAGGAAGAGTTTGGATAATCATGTACTAAAGCTCAAACTGATGCTTCAGGAGACGTAAACAATGTTAATGAACGAGTCATCTACATCTCTGAACATGCAACAGCATCCACTAATTAACCATATTTGCAACTTTACAGTCACAACTGTATTTCTTTCTTCACTGCAATCTTATCATAGTGACTTTTATTTTATTTTTATTTTTTTGTATGAACAGTGGAAAGCTTTTGAGGCAGTTTTTTTCTCAGCTGGTCACAATCCAGAGGCTGCTGGAAAGCAGAGGACTTTTCTTGCAGCCAGGAGACAAATGTGAAGCAGTCTCTCCAACAGATAACACCTGTCTGGCTAATCTAAAACTATTTCATCTGGCTTGACTACACATGAGGTGCCATATTAACTGTCATAGTGTGTCATCATATGTCAATAATGCAAATTAGCTGAAAGTCTGAGCAGCCTCTGGTGTATGTCTGGACAACAGCGGGGACGCCACACTGAAAGGTGACGTGTGGCCCTTTAAGAAAAGCAGCATATAATTGTAACCTCACCTTATCAATTTTTAGCACAACCGACCCCTTATCTGGCTTGTTGTTTTAACAAAGAAACACACGCCTTATGCTAAGGATTGACCCGTGCATCAATAGTGTTCCATCATTATGTTGCAAAATTTATGAATTAGCTGGATGCTACAAACTGGATCATTTCTACATTTTGTGCCATTCCTTGTACCTGCTGTTGTACAAAACAACCTGTAATGGAGAAGAAAGTCAGGCACCATATACTTCACAACCACGGCTGTCACACTAGAGCAGCTAAATCTCAGTTCTAAACAAACATTTTCAAACACAAAAGTGCAACCAAACTTGGAAAGGTTCAGCAGCTCAATCTGGATTCATTTCTGTCTTTATGGAATATTTATATATGATCCAAAAGGCCTTCAGGTTGAAATCTGTTTTTTTAAATTTTTTTTTTAACTAAGTTGTGGGCCTGAAGGCTTTTAATTCAATTTAAAACGCAGAATTAACGTTCACATTCCCCTTAAAAATAACACGAGCTACAAAAGACTTCTGCAAAACATGACTCTGTTCATCCGTACTTGCAGCTCATCCAGCAAGCCTCCTCTCTCTTCTCCTCCCCGTGGAGGTATTTCAAAAATTTAATTCAATATCAACAAGGTGATGTGAAAAGTAAAAGAATTCCATCCTATTCTAGTGATTAACATTCTTGTTTTGTGCAGAATTCTTAGCAATAATAACTAAGAAAAGGCAAGAATTTACACTAGATTACCTGCAATCAGGAAATATTGAGTAGTTTTTCACTTGAAACAGATCGATGAATTGCCAGAGTTTTCCCCCCCAGTGAATCTGTTTTTTATGAAGCAGAATTACAAAGCTATCCGTCTTTTTCATGTTATTTGAATCAATCTGTGCTTGACTGGGTGAGACAACCCTGCAAACCACAAAAAATAAATAAAAAAGCATGCCATTTCATAAAACACGACAAAACAGAATGCACATCAGCAAAGCTCAAAGTCAAAATTTCACAAAATAAAGTGGAAGAAAAACAAATTAATGACTCAATTCTTGACATTTTTCCTCTTTTGTTGTATTTTCTGGAGAAAAAAAACATCAGCTTTATGTTTTTGCTTCCTGGTTGTACTATTTGAAATAAACAATCAGAAACCTTTTTTTCATTTCCTACAGAGATGACAATTGTCAAAGATGCTTGAAATATGCGACTGAGTAAACGGAATTAGAAGATTAGAAGAGGGAAGCAGCAGAAGTGAGCGACTGAGAGCTGAACAGTTGGATATGACGCCAGTAGCAGACAGACTGAGACAGAGGAAGAATTAATGCACTGTTTAATTAGTCAAGCCACCTCTTAAGCACTTTTCTGCTCATTAACATACTCCATCATTCACCGTCTTTTGTGTTTTATTCATCAGGGCTGTACTGAATTGTTCTAATTAAAGACCTCAACATGAATTGTGTTGTTTAGTTACTGAAAGTTCCTTTAAAGCTGCAAATAAAACCACCAGTTTTACCAACCATGTTCATTAACCAGCATGTTTTCATGCGCTCCCTCGTGATGTTAATATACTGACATTTGCAGTTAAATGAAACTTTATGATGAATAACACCAACCCTACTACTCAGAAAAGAAAGAAAAGCTTTCAGCGAACACTGTAATATAACCAATGTTTATGTCGTTTGTAGTTTTATCCTAAACTGTTGGGTTTGAGAGAATCTGGTCTCCACTGGTGAGACGTCCGTTGTCAGCATGTGAGCTGCAGACAATAGAGCGCCGGTACCGACCTGTGAAGCAAAAGGAAATAGAACTCTGTGTGGGATTTCTGTCTTTGCTGTTCAGAAACACACAGCAGTCCATTACTGGTGGGTAACAGAGTTTTCTTTTGCTGTGCTGGCTTTGTGCTGCAGCATATTAGATTTGAAACGAAACAGAGCCTGCAGGCTTTAACGGCTAACTGTACAAACCCAAATGAGACCAAATGAGACATGCTGATCTTTGTCCTCGGTGTATAATTTCACAATGAGATGGATCACATGACTGTAGAATTATCCCTCTACTCTGCTCTGACCCGTCATCTCTCTCTATGAAAGTATTTAGGCATCTTTCAACCCACTGTTGACATCATTTTACAACGTTGCTGAATCCTGACCATCTTACACCAAGCCTCGGTGAGAAAACGTTTGCTGATGAACATATTTTCATGCTTGTAGTTTAGAGTTAATAAAGTCCAAAATAGCTGATATTCTGCCAGGTCTTATAAACATTATCAGCCATAGCCGGGTGTAAAACAATACAAGGAAAGAGTCCAGGGCCTCGACATTCCCCAGATCACAAGTCCCTATCACAAATGGGAAAGGATGTGTTCTTTTGGAGCAGAACCGATGCATGGAGGCTCCCCCCTGGACCCACAACTAACAAACAAACAGTTGTCTTCTCATTTTAAAACACACACCACACACACACACCAACATTTAGTGAGTGCTAAGACAGAGGATGAACAAACGAGTTGATAAGGTTATAATGTGATAAGAAGATGGATTTTTAATAACAATACGTTATCCTCCTTTTTCTGGTTGAAGAGTTTAAAAATATATGGCTTTATAAATTTATATTACACATTATTTGTGTGCTGTATGCAGTGATATAAATTTGGCACAATTGTGGCTTCTTTTTTTCACCACATCCAAATGAAAATACCTGTTTATGATATTTTATTTTTAAGATTTAAAAGTTTTGACTTAACCTTATGATAAACAGATGTTAAAAAAAACTAAACCAATCAGACTTGGGCAGGCATAAAACCCCAAGATCTTTCTCCTGTTTGTACACCAATTTTACCAGCAGAGCTTGACAGCTAATTGTTAAAAAAAACAATAACAGAAGCAGGTTGTGGCACTATGATGATATAACTACGGTGTAGCTGTGAACAGGGACATTCGGTTAACCCACCCCTTACCCAGCAGCTGAAATCCTTGTTAGTCGTCATTAGAAAAATGTTAGTGAGTATTTTACTTCTCAGTATACGTATCTATGTGTTAAATAGGTGAATTATCGCTTCCTTGCTGTGTGATAGAAAATGTTAGATTTGCATTTCCTTCAAATAGAAATTCTAAGTTGTAAATTAGTCATAGAGGGTATTTCTAGGGTACTGAGCTGCTATATTTTCCAAGGTGTTGCACCGTCACAAGCTCGGCTTTATGCATAAAGGATGTACTTCGGTAAATGAAATTCACCAGTCAGAACAAGTTTCTTCAAGCCAACATTCAAATTGCTTTTTTTTTTCTTACGTGCATGACAGGAAAATTTGGAGAAGCAACTACTGCTCACTTGAGAACTGCTGGAAAGGGCTCAAAAGACTAAAAAAAAATTCAAATGCTCTGTATGCACAACCTCATTGTAACAGTTCAGCTAATTTTTTGCTGCCCTTTGCACACTTCCAGATCCACCGTGTGTTTTTTTTTTCTCTCTCTTTTGGGCGTCAGCGATTTCTGCACCTAAAATTTGCTACAGATGACTCAGACCTACATATCCGAGAAAAAGTCAGGTAAAGTTGGGAGAGACGCTGCTGTTTCTGCTCTGCATGCAACTGTTTTGCTTCTTTCAACTGTCGGCTTTAGCTGAAATTTTCAAAAGGCGTGCTTCTCTTCTCGGCTCACATCGCTTTTCAGCTGCCGAGCTGACTAAACTTTTCGTCTTTCCTGCTGCCATATCTCCCTAATGCACACGAAACAGCAAGGATACCTGCACATTTGTGTTTAACTTTGTCTCAAGAGGCACAGCAACAGTGAGGCTTAACTCCCATGACACTTTGTGATCTCTCCACATGAAAGCATCCAGCGCCTTTTTCTCAAAGAAGAGGAGCGCCATGCAAAGCAGCCACAGTCCCCAACTCCGCTCAGAAGAGGAGTCTGGAGCCAATAAACCAAATCTGTAGAGATCAGCAGCATTAACAAGCACACACCTGCACACAAATATCACAAGCTGTTGTCAAGATGTGCAAACTGCATTTGAAACAACAAGTAAGAGCTGGTAATACCACAACACTAATATCTGCAAAAATGCAGTTTGGCTGTTCTCTTTGCAGACACAAAAATGGACCGAACTGATAGATAAAATCCCCAAAGGCAAAGGGACACGGGAATGAAAAGGTGAGAGCTCCTTAAACCAGGACACTGAGTCAGCATGGACAGCTTTGAGACTAATCAATCACCTTAATTCCCAGATTCAAGAGCACAGATGCTTGTTACAAATGGAACCCAGAAGCAGAGGGAAAGGGTAAAAGAGATCAAGAAGCGCATCTTACTTTGAGTAGTCTTCATTATCTCTGTCACAGCGGGAGTCCTTGTGTTTCTCCCAGTCTTTGCCATGTTTACACGTGGTCAGCAGAATAATATCTTCCCCATTGTGGATGTGATAGAGAGCATTCCTCGTCTCTGAACCTATGCCAGTTAGGTACCGCTTCCCTTTAAAAACCAGCTGGTACTTCCTAGAAGGAGGTGCGTCATTCAGCGTGACGTGATCTGTGCCCCTGCCTTTAAGTGGGTGATCCTTGGAGAACAGAGGGATGGAAATGTCAAAGCTGGGTCGGAAATTGAGTACATCTGCGCTGGCTTTGGCCAACATGGCCTGGCCCACCTCAAACCCAAGATCCTCTGTGTAGTCTGGCCAAGTGCCAGAGTACAGGTTGAATATCAGATGGTTCCTGCCGTCATTCCATGTTGGCAAGCTGTGGATTCGGGCTCTGACGTTCTGGACGTACTGAACGGAGAGCTGGTCCCTGTCCAATGTGTCCACTGCCAGAATGAACAGACAGGCCCGTGAAGGGTCCGTGGTATGAAAGCGAGACCCCTCGATGGAGGACAGAATCTTCTGGTAGGTCTCCGAGATCTCATCCCCTCTCTGGGGAGGGTAGATGTAAACCCTGAAGCCTGACTGGCAGCGAGCAAAGTTGAAGCAGGTTTCCATGCGGCAACGCTTGTACCTGTAGATGTTGTCACGGATCGCCCGTCGTTCACGCGGTGAGGTGTGCTGGTGATGGAGCTGAGGGCTGTCCTCCTGCACGGACAGAGGAACACATATAAGATGAAAAATGACATGCATAAAGGTCACACCAAAGGTCATACCTGTAGCCTCATTTACCAGAACTCCTCATTCATTCATTGTTTCGTTTTCTACACCTGCTTCATCATGGGAAATGTTGAGAGGTTATCGGTCCGTCATGGTTCTCATGGTTTTGACAGGCAGAATTCTTGATTTGTATTTGAACTTTTCTCAACACCAAGTTTTGTGAAAAATGCATCCTGGGATATTTCAGTGTCTCAGGTCTAGACAAAACTGACACTATATGGTGCGTTCACCAGTTTGCAGTGCAGTGAATATGTAGTTACAGTTGTTATACCCTAGATAGTCCACTCAGTGTGTCCCATAATGTAGTTAACATTAGGCAGCAGCAGGTTATGTTTTATATGTGCAACAGTAATGATGTGATGAACAGCAGACACAAAATTAATGTCAGTATTGTTTGATGGTTCATTCTCCTAATGAGCTCATGGTGCTTGCCATTGAGCTGCTGTTTAAGTCTATGGTGACTGGGAAGTAGTGCACTATACAGTCAGTGGTGACCCAAGTCTCCATTCAATGGATCCTTGGTAAAGTGGGTGGAGTAAGAACACATCTGGGGATTTTTATCACACTTTGCAATCAAACGCTTCATCTGTTACGGCTGATAGCATTTCACAAATTCCCAAGAACACATTTTGATTTCCTCAGAGTTGTCTCTCAGCCGTTGCGACTTGCAACTTTTCAATTTTAGCTAGCTATTAGCCAGTTTTTAGCTAACACTGTAGGTAAACATTGAGAAAACACGTTTGAGTGTCATATTTTTAATTGTGTTTGTTTTGTAAAGGCTTTGAAGAGATACGAAGCCCAAAGTACTTGCCACAAAGATCTATTCCCTCTCACAAACTCCTGAAATGGCTGAAACAACCTTCATCTGAAGTCCAGCCTTTTCCTTTTACAGCACTGCTATAAAGCACATCTGCATCATATCTGTCTTGGTCCGAGTTTGGCACACATCAAGCAATAAAAAAGGCCATTTCTCTCACTGTCTACAGTTCCAGACTACACTAGATATGAGACAGGGAGCCTACAGGAGGCAAGACCTAAAATAACAGAAGATGACGCCATATGTGGCAGATATTAAAACTCTTTAATAAAAAAGCCACAGTGCCAACTGTGATGGACAGCAAACCTGTGTAGGTGGTGCCAGCATACTTTGAGTATTTAAGGCATATTTTGTTTGTCTTAGTTTCAATATTCCCTTTGATTGTGATCTTCATGTTACTTCCATTGCTCTTATTAAATAAGACTGTTTCCTTACTTCGAGGCTTATCATTGATTTTTTCTCTCTCTCTCTATAAAAATCAGGCCGTTGTACCTCCTGCTCTCCTCCCTCCAGATACGGCTCCAGCAGCTCGGTTGACTCTGGCCAGTGTCTGGCCGGTCTGGATGGACGCCTCTGGGGCAGAGGCTGGGGCTGGTACACGACCTTGTCTTGGTAGTAGAACTGATATTCCTGCTGGTGGTAGGGGTGATACTGGGGAAACTGTGGATATTGGTACGTCTGCTGCTGGAAGTTCCCTATTTGCAGACCCCAAAGGTAGACGAGGAAGATGAGACCGGCTCCCACAGACACGAGCAGGTACCGCTTCTTGGCCTGCATGTGTGCTGTGGGGGAGAGGAAAAGGAGGAGGTGGTGGGTCTGAGGGAGAGGGGGAAGATAGGAGAATGAGGAAAAAGGCAGATGTAGGTATCAAAACAAGAAGTGGAGCAAGGAGAACTTATAAGATGCAGACAAAGATGGGAAAGGAAAAATGGTTGAGATAATGATAAAAGGTGAAAGATGTAAGGTAAAGAGGGACAAAGGGTGGGTGAGGAAGAAAAAAATGATGAGGAGAGGGACTGAAGGGAGGCAGACAGAGGTCAGCTCTCTATCCACAGTTCGGCATTTTGGGATCTGGGGGTCACTGAAAGAAAAAAATACATATAAATGATCAGTAATAGAGCTTTTCTGTTTAATCAGGATGCATAAAAAGAAAAAAATACATGCATTAGGTATGTCTAAACTTCCATACATGCTCAGTCATTTGCATCAAAAGGAACAAAAAGAAGAGAAAGCTTAGAAATTATAATGTGAACAAATTTAAAGTTTGATTGTGTCTAATGCACTGAAAAGTGGTCCTGTGTTGCTTAATTATCCAATTTTGTAAGAAAAAAAAAAGAAAAAAAAGACCACAATATATAACCATACTAAACTGGAATTTTAACATATTCTAAATCACTAGTCATCATCTGCCAGTTGGAACAATTTCTGTTATTTTCAGTCTCTGCCAGTCACAATCTGAAACATGAATATTGTGACGCACTTTGTCATCAATTTGTAATTCTCCCAAACACTTTTTGGACGTTTTCCAGAGTCCACTTTCTGTAGTCAGTCTGGAAGAGACTTCTAAAACATCAGCCTGCCTGCTGTCTCTAACTGACCTAAAGAACATAACTGAGGAACTTTTGTTAAGGAAAAAAGAAAAAAATACAACTCACCTGTTCACAAGGAACACCTGTGGTTCCAGGAAGGCATCGGGGTGTCCTCTGCTCTCCCCTCCAGCAAGGGTCCACGGTTTGGTAACACATTTTCCATCAACCACGGTGAAAAAAAATGCTCGTAATTCAATGAAAAAATCGAATTAAATTGTGTTAAAAACCACGTGTAGAAGCAAACCACCGAGCTCCGAGTGCGAAGGCAGACCAGATGCGTTGCGCTGCGTTCATCCTCTGCTGTGTCCCACTCGCAAACTTTCCTAGAGAAAGAAAGCCCCTCACGTGTACGCGTCTCCCAGCAGAACACACGACTCTCTGTCAGCGCAGCGGGCTCCCACGGTGAAAATTTAGACACCCGCTCATCTGCCAGAGGCGCGCAGACAGCATCCATGCAGAATTAACAGTGTGAAGCGAGACGCGTTCTGCTCCAATCAGCGTCTGCCATCCACCGTCTCAGGAAACCCCAGCGAGAGGGAACAAACAAACTTTGGAATGTAAATCCACGCACCCGCTTGTGCTTTCTCCGCTCACACCGAGAAATAAGCAGAAACCGTCGTGTCAGGTAAGTTGAGAAATGCCCCGGCAGGACCTGATCCGAATACACACGCGCGTCAATAAAATCCTGTTGCGAGCGACTTCACGGTCCTCTGAATGGCAGCATCTCTCGGCGAGGTTCAATAATGGATCAGATGAACATCTCGAGTGTTTACTGATTCATTTCCAACGACTTGCTTCCAGCAGTCTCTGTGTCCTCACGCTGCCATCCCGAATCCTCAGTTGGGTCCGCGCTGCGCCACCGCGCATCACGCAGCAGCACCACCAGCATCAGCAGCGCTGATGATCCACACAGCAGCAGGCTGGAGGGGCGTCTGTTGGCTCTGATGTGTGCATGGGAGGTCTCCATTCACCATCTCCCAGTCTGAATAGCGTTTGTTAAACAGAGAATATATGTTTAATCGTCAGATTGTGAATGTTAAGAGATGTCAGAAGTAATCAATGAACAGGTCAACAAGTCCTAGAAGAGATATCGGAACATGATGGCAGCGTTTGATCACACTTTTTCGTTTGCAAGTATAAACTTTAATAAGCTGTAAAAAAAAAATAATAATAAAAATGATACTCAGTTAGGAGGCGACTTGCATTTTATTTTCTTAAAATTAAGTAGAATGCTCCTGCAGTTTCTCGTATATGGAACAAAATCTCCCTTTGCTGAGGTTATTAAGGTCAGTTTGATGCTGATGCTGGGGGCTTTAGTCACATTTTGGCCGTTGAGATCGCATGTGTCTGCACCTGAACCGCGCTTCTCTCGCGTTTCCGTGGATTTGCAGTAAATCCAGCAGCGTGAATTAAACGTGCACGGGATTCGCGCTGACGTCCGTCTCCTTAGTCGGAAGGAAAGTCCGCAGACGCACACGGGCGGATGGTGCAACAAACAGCGTCATCTTGTGGCGCATTTTTCGGCCCACACTTCAGTAGCAGAAGCATCAGTTTCCACACAGCTTCCGGACACCTCGGACCGGTTATTTCCGCTCAGATACAGACTTTTTAAGTAACAAATCACAGCAACATGAATAAGGCGAGAAATAAGTCGCTCTTTCCCAGACATGGAACATGCATAGTTTCTTGTTAAAGCAGCAACCTCTCTATCATTTGAGCCATTTTGTACAAGGTTCCCTCAGGCAGAAAGCAGTGCCGGTGTGACTAATGACTTAAAGCAAAAATCAGCAAACTGCACACAGCCCATTAATATTAATCCAACCAACCTCTGCTCCCTTACAACTAACTGATGACAGAGACATTTACTCTCAAGTGAAAAGAGAACAGCTCCGTAATACAGCGTTTCAGAAAAAAGAAAAGAACTGGAAAATTGTACACAGTAATACACAGAAGCATCACCAGGAAAGCTACTTTATGTAGAACAGAAGTCTGTAATAATATAAAACATTTGTGTTGTCCACTCAGCAGTAGGTGACTGGTCATCTGTCTCTGTCCTATGGAGTGCTCTAAAACCAGTCTGAAAGCTGCTGAAAATACTGTTTTCTTTCATCAGTCATACCAGATGCGCAGCAGCCACTTTCTCCAAGGCTTTAGAAAGAATGGAGAATTTTTATATATAAATAGGTTTGTAGTTCATTAGAGACGTTAGGTCCAAATTAGGTTTTTTAGCAGTGGGTGCAAAACTGCATGCTCACAGCTGTCTGGAAAAGATTCAGAGGCTAGAGACAAAAATAAAAATCCTTAAGACCGTGGGGAATGCGTCTTTAAGCAGCTGAGTGGGAACAATATCCAGAGTGCAGGAGGAGGTTGTCATTCGGGATCCATACGCTCTAATTCTGAGATTTGTTGAAATTGTGTAAAAGTGGCAGAATTAACATGGGGTACAGAACCAGACTGGACTTGAGTCCTGATATCCTCCACTTTGTTTGTAAAATGAATCAGAATGTGTCAGGATATTCAGGATCAGATTCATGAGGGTATGTTAGAGAACCATTTATAACGGGACACATTAAACAGTTTTCTAGGATTATGATTGTTGCTGGATATGAGTGGAGAAAAGTAGGCTCATCTTGCATCCTAACCGCTTTCTGATAGATTAGCATTTGATTCTTAAGGGAGCTGTGTGCTTCTTCAGATTTGCTGGCATCTTTAGACTTTCTGCAGTCTTCTCAGGGCTCGAATGTGATTGTTGATTCAGCATGCTTTTTGGATTTTTGTTTACTGATTTTGAGTGGAGCGATTTGGTCAAGGATGGAGAGACAATGGTCATTACGTAGTTGCAATAGTGCCTCGGATCCAAATGATGGTAGTGTTGTAGTATTCACTCTACCTTCATACTTTCAAATAAAGAAGAGGAAGGTGGCTGAGGGTTTATTCTGCTTGTGTGTAAATCATGTTGAGAGTACCACCCGGATAGATAAATTAGGCTAAGCTCACAGACTGGCTGGGGGGTGAGTCAGTGATTAGTTGGTGGTTGCCTCTCATTACTCCTAAACAGCTCAAAACAGAGCCATCTCTGATTGCTGATAGATATCCAAGCATGTCAAATATCTGGAGCCACTGGGGAAATCCTCATTTGAGCTACAACTGATGAGAGAGCAGGGAATGGGGGGGCACTATGCTTTTTCAGCCAAACACAACCGATCATACCCCACTTCAAGTAGACAACTACTTTTTTCTCACTCATGACAGTTGACTGACTCGTCAAAAATGAGGCTGATGATCAAAAACTTGTCAAATACAACTACAGCTAATTTACTATCACCAGGTAATATAATATGCATCTCTTTGAATGACAAAGCAATGTCTGCAATTCTCACAGAAACAAAATAAAGCTTTTGTTTGGTCGGTTAACTTCACATTTTTGAACCAAAACCTTTCCTTCAACACTCAGTGAACTCCTGTAACAAAAAAAAAAAAATCCTGGTAAAAGTTTTCTTTCTTCTGCATACTATGAGTTTCCCTGGAAATTGCTTTGCACAGGCTATCATAACAAATGTTCATTGTTTTGGTAAATGTTTATCAGTAAATACAGGTATTTATGTTCCAGGACTTACATTTGTTCTCTGAGCTGTGAGACACAAACCAAGACCAGACTGTGGTCAGTAATGCAGTATTTTGACTTATGACGGGCTTAATCTCGCTTCACCACTTCCACTTCATTATTTATCCCATTAATCTAACTTTACTGAATAGTTTAAAAGATCATAAGTCACTGGCTGCTGCTGGCTTTAAGCAACCACATAAGGCTTTGAACTTATTTCTGCTAAAATGGTCTTTTATATTTTATTTTGCTGAACTGTTTTTCCTTTTTTGTTCAGCAGCCTTTAAACTCAAACTCATAGCTATAAACATTGATGCTGATGCACTTTTATGTCTTTTGGTCCTTCTGTTGCCAAAACTGGACCTTCCGCATAAGTTGGGAGTGGTATAAATCCTGGAACTCTGAGAAGCGAGGAAAAGGAAACCAATAAAGCGTTAGATTTATTTGAGCACTTGAAAAACAATGCAGCAGAGTCCCGTAAATCTTCCGATGTTTATCTAAAACACTTGCAGATGTAAAGCCACCAGTCTCCCTGAAAGGCAGAGTTTTCCTCAGATTCACTGGCGCTGCGATGGCTGAAGGATTTGCTGGTGTCGCAGGCTTCATGGGTCATTAAGGGACAATAAATCTCAGAAGGTGGTGCTGGTGTTCACACAGGAAAAGAAAGGGCCAACTTTGATCTGTCGCTATGGTCTCAGTCCACCACTTCACTTCCTCCACTTCTTCATCTTCGCTATTAATCCGGGATCTTTGACCTGGAGTGAAACCATACACGTCTTTTCTGTGGAGAAGAATGTGATCAGTTCACACCATACTTGGTGTGCTGATACCCTGCATGTAGAATCCAAACAAAATAAAACAAAGACGACAAAATAAGCAGCAGCAGACTGTAACATCTGTAGCTGGAGTTAATTAGTGTGAATAAGGGAGTAAAGTGTTTCTTTGACTTGTGTCTTTGATCTCGTCTGTGTTAGTGGGACTGCATTTATAAAGAAGTATGTTCAAAAGGGATTTAAGTGAGACCTTTAAACCCTTATCTGGCATCGTACAGTATCCACTTGATTATAAGCTGGGTATGGTTCTGAGGGAACAAAGAGGTCCGGTAAACTTTTGGAGAAATCTTTCAAAGGATTTTTTTTTTAAATATTCAAATCTTGAATGAAGCAGCACACATGGAACTAATCTGTAGAATAAAATCAGGGAAAAAAACAGCTTCTGACAACACTAATGAGAAGTTAACTGCAGTTAGGTAAACAACAGAAATGTTCAGGAATTGTTAAAAATCACAGAACCATTTCCAGACAATTTAGACTTCTTCCCTCTAAAGTGAAAAAAGAGTATTCACAAGTGAAAGGCATTCAAGATGATTGCAAATCTCAAGAGTGGGCGTCTTAGAAATGTACTTCTGAAACGCTGAGAGGAACACAAAAAATTCAGCATCTCAGATGCAACAGATCTCAGTGAGAATATTCATGTTAAAGTCCATAACAATGCAACAACAAGAAGACTGACCAAGTGTGTTTTAAAGGGTTGCCTCGTAAAAGCCTTTTCCGTCTAAAAATGACATGGGAGCACAACTGAGGGTCGCAAAGCTGCGTCCAAACAAATCACGCGATGTCTGAAACAATGTCCTAGGGACAGATGAGACCGAAGTGAGATGGTTTCTGGTCAAGAAAGTACCACAATAAGATCCAGGAAAACAACAAATCTGAAACTAGTTGCATATTACAACAGGGATGGAGCAGTTCGTTGGCAGTATTATAATGTGAAAAAACAGTGCAGTTTAAAGCATAAAAATCTGCCAGTTAAAAGACAGTGCAGTTAGAGGTGGATGATGTCCTCTCTGATGTCTCTGAAACATCAAACACACCTCTTTAGAAATGGATGGAAAACTGGGAGAAAATCCACTGACATGCCTTGTAACCCCGTCTGTAGTCTTTCCACCATTTGATCTAAGCTTCTTGCTAAATGTTACACGAGTCTTGTTTCAGTCTCGGCAATACTTTTTTTTACTGATTTCTGTTAAAAACAGTTTTAACTGGAGCTGAACTGCAGTCTTTTCATGTTTTTTTCCCCCCTCCAAGGTGTCTTCTGTGATCTCTCATCTCACCGAGCCTGTAATGCATCACACCTCCAGTCTCAGCCTTCATCTGCCTCACACTTTTCTCACTTCTCTCACATTTATCTGGCTTTTAGCAACAAGCTTGTTGATTCCAAAGATGTTTTAAAGAGCTGGCGGAGATCACGTTTTTAATATTTCAACACATTTATGTCGTTTTTTCATGTACTTGAAGGCATGTCAAAGGCAAAATAAAAGCTCTGCAGTGAAGAACATGGGGTACTGCTAAATGTCAGGGTTTCAAGGATGAGGACAGACATGTGCAACTGTTGCCCAGGCAACAGTATATTTGCCCTCTTTGCCCTGAGTTCCCCTTACAGAGTGGCAAATACAAACATAAATTTAGTTGTTGTGACTCTGTAAATAAAAGTTGCATATAATACAAACAGTTGACCAAATTAAATCCCCATAAGGTAGAAAGTTTTATAACATTTTATAACATTTCACTGACATAACATCAGATGATGTAACCAGTGGGATGATTGTATGAGTCTTTATAATGTACAAATATACATGTCTTTAAATATGCATTTAAACAATCTGCAAACTGCAGCAGGTTGTTTCATTTGCATCGTGTTGGGTATATGTTATATATTCACCTTGATGTTACCACACCAACCAGCAAGCATAGAAGCAGGCTACCACAGATCATTCTTCAGCTCTGTAATAACTTTTACCTCATACGTGGCATGATAATGTCGCATATGCCAGATAAGAGATTGTTTTTAGTCAGATATGTGTGATGTGCAGATCTTGCATGCTGATTGCTCCTAGGTATGTTCTTGTAGTTGCCTTGTCGAAAGAACGGAGAGCTGAAGAAAACAGCAGCGCATCCCTGAAGAGCTGGATTCAGTCCAGCAGGCCAGCAGCTGAAGGGTTCTGAGAAAGCTGTCAAGAAACAATCCAGCTGGATGTAGACCTAGGTCTGAAAACTAATACCACTTTCAGCAATAATTATACCATATATTCAACTGTAATTGTATGTAGTATTTTAGATGACTTTCATCTTTAACATAATGTCAAAGTCAGGAGTTTTCTGTTTGGTGATGACAGCAAAAGCTGCAGTTCATGTTGCACTAAAGAGCCTGGTGGTCAATAAAATACTTGTAATTTGTCTAAGGACTAATATAATTTATTGAATGCCCATACTATGGAGGACCAGGAGGGTCAGGTACATAAATATTTCACATTTTCATGATCATTAGTTGTTGATTTGGAAATAAAAATATATCTTACTAAAATGGATTGCAAATGAGTTACTTTGGGGGTCCTAACAGGGCTGTAGAACAAACAAAGCACATAATTTTGATTAATCAGAAGCTACTCTTTGAAGCACATTCACCAAAAATGCTCTTTGCTGGAAACCAAAACTTGCTTTCAAAGGAACTGAATCTGTGGACAAAGAATCCGCTTCAGGGATTTTAACATTCTCTACTATGCTGACACTCAGCGGCTTTTTAACTAGGTTGACACTCAAGCAGACCACCATATTTTTATTTGACAGGATGAACTCTTCGCAGTGATGCCACTTGTGTCCACTAAAATACTTGTATACCAATACAGTTCACCAGACAGTACATATAAGATTTGGAGTTTATTTGCATATGGACACAGCATCTACCCTGCACACCTTAAAATGGCTGGTTTGCAGTGACGCTGTCAACAACCAAAGGTGGTTAAATCAAATACCCAAGATACTGTACTTAGGTACAAGAAGTGGACAGCGTACAATACAACATACAGCATCCTCTCTAAATACCTAATATTCTCTGTAATGGGCACTAGTGCCCTCACATTGGCACAAAGGTAACATTCATGAAGTTTTCGTACATGTACATGTATATATGAGCAACATTTCAATCACTTGCAACTACAGAACTGAAGATTTTTCAAACCTGAAATTATGCTATTTTCATCACTCCTGGGTATCTTGCAGAGTATGGGGGACTAAGAATGCAATGCAAACAATAATAAGGCATTTCACCATCAGTTATTAATTGGTCAATAGAAATAAGTAATAGAAAATTGGATTGGAGCTCAGGCAAGTGGATCAGAGAATGTTTCTTTTTCTTCTTTTTTTTGTCTGCATATATATATATATATATATACATATATATATA
>JAOWBL010000306.1:0-17886 GCA_028564865.1 Zenarchopterus dispar | reverse complement strand
GTTGGTGTTTGGCTCCTCTGGTATCTCTACCAATGCCCTTCTGTGCTTTGCTCATGTATTGATCCATGTGCCTGCTTTTCTTAGCCGCAATGATGCCTGACAGGAGCTTCCATGTTGTGGAGAGAAAGGTTATTGGTCGGTAGTTAGATGGGGCTGCACCCTTTGTGGGATCCTTCAGGATCAGGATTGTTCGCCCTTTGGTTAGCCATTCTGGGTGAGTCCCATCTCTTAGCAGCTGGTACATTTGTGCTGCCAGGCGCTCATGGAGTGTGTGGGTCTTGCCCAAGGACCCACACTGGGTGCTGTTCGCCCATTCCCCCCGGGCCACCCGTGTGCCAGTCCTGCACCTTACCAACTGAGCTACCCAGCCGCTATATATATCTATATATATCTATATATATATATCTATATATATATATATATATATCTCAAAAAGGGGAGAATTAGGAGGTCAAAAAAAGTTTGTAGCATGTAGCGGCTAGCAGCTGCAACGATCTGACGCCTGACAGGAGGTCCCATGAGGCTTTAGTAGCTGCTTAAGGAATGTAGAACAGGTGGGGCTCAGTGGTAAGAGTTGTGACGGTGATGAGAAGCAGGTGTGTAGTGTTGGACCATGCCCTGATCCCACAACACACTGAGAAACTGAAGTATAGACATGCATGAACCAACACAGGAAAGCAGCTCACCACATCCAGGTCCAGGTTCCAGTTTCAGGTTCAGGTTCAGTCTAATCTCCAGATTAAGGTCCAGGTTGAGGTCCAGGTTCACATCCAAACTAAGGTCCAGATTAGAAGATTCAATAAAATTCAGTAAAATAAATTTAAATGATTATCTGAGTTGGGGCAGCACAGTGGTTTAGTGGTTAGCACTGTTGCCTCATAGCAAGAAGGCTCCTGGTTCAACTCCCAACAGGACTCTTTCTGTGTGGAGTTTGCATGTTTCCCTGTGCTTGCGTGGGTTTTCTCCAGATACTCCAGTTTCTTCCTACAGTCCAAAAACGCATATGGAAGGTTGATTGACAACTCTAAATTGCCCGTAGGTGTGAATGTGTGTCCTTGTTCGTCTGTGTATATGGCACTGCAATGAACTGGCGACCTGTCCAGGGTGTACCCCTACCTCTTGCCTGCAATGGGCTGGTATTGGCTCCAGCAGAGCTCCATGACCCAGTAATGGATTCAGCGGGTATAGAAAATAGATTATCTGAGTTGTTTTTTTTTTTTCATTTGCAAATTCATGACGTGACAGCTTTTGACGTTTTGCGCCCTCATTTGTGAATTTAGCAATTGAGAAATTATAAACAAATTCAAAGCATTTTTTTCATGTTGTAATATTTGTAATTCCTGCAAACATCCCCTTTAATGTTTGTTTTTCAGATGATCAGCGTCTCCACAGCTCATCAACCAGTCAGCATCTTCATCACAATCACTTCAGACCTCTTGTTTCCTGATCAGTTTCTGCTTCTTTGATTTATTTCTGATTCAAGTGTCTTGGCTTTTGTTTTTATTTACCCATCCCTGTTGCAAATAATTGGAACATTTTTAGTAAAATACCGGAAACTCCAGAAACTTTCTGGAAGTTTAGATAGGGATTTTTTCCTAAGAATTAACAGAATTATATTAGAAGTTTGTCGTAGTTCATTGTTAATTTGCTCACAAGAAGACATTCATGTAAAAGTTCTTGTCTGGTTCAGTACTTTGTAAAAACATTCCATTCATCCATTTTCTAAACCCGCTGAATCCATTTCTGGGTCACGGGGGTCTGCTGGGGCCTATCCCAGCCCCACACAGGCGATAGGCAGGGGTACACCCTGGACAGGTCGCCAGTCCATCGCAGTAAAAACATTCCATTTTTGCCATGTTTTCATCTTACATGGAATAATCCTATCTTACTCAGCTTACTCAGTTGGAAGAAATAATATGGTTGAGGTTTAAGATGTTCTTGGTTTTGGTTTCAGAATCTCGGGGAAATAGCAGCAGGAAAGTTATCGTTACTTGTCATTAGAACAGCAAGTTCTGTAAAGAAACAGCAGGACCCTAGCTCATGATCAGTTCTGTATTGACTAAAACTATAATAAAATCAGGTCTTTTGTTAAGGGCTTGCGTAGCTAGCAAAATGAGTATCATTTACACTATTTACACCATTGAATCATTTACACCTGCGATGGACTGGCAACCTGTCCAGGGTGTACCCCTGCCTCTTGCCTGTGATGGGCTGGGATAGGCTTCAGCAGACCCCCTTGATCCAGAAATGGATTCAATGGGTCTAGAAAATGGATGGATGGATGGAATCATTTACACTATTTACATTTACAAGGATGCCCTTGTGATCGCCCCCTGGTGGAAATGCAGGCTCTTTGAGCACTAGATTTAAAGTTTAGTTTATGCTCCATTTTTATATGTTCATATATCTTTTCATTCCAAATGCTCATTTGTCACTACCCTACTTACCTCCATGCACCATTAGTGTTCATATGGTTACTAACCAAGACATCCACCAGAGAGGGGGCAGTAACATGTCAACGTCTGATTTAGTTTTGAAACAGAAAAACCATCCCTACATTTGCTACAACTGCTTAATCCTGTACATACAGACCTGTTTATAGGGACCTGGATTTTTTTTTACAAATGTCCCGTTTATTTCTATTCACTCTCAAAGAAAGTTTTAAACTTTTAATTTTTTTTTTCAACTTTGCAATCTTGTATTTGATCGATTGAAAATCTAATCAAATGTGGAATAAAACAAATGGAGTATATCTGTATTTGGACCACAGGATAAGCTCAGAAGAGTAACTTCATATATATCAACTTTCCTACAAACAAAACTCTAAAACTCATCTCTTTCTGCCTAGAAAGTCACTTTTAAACCCTTAAAGCTTAACCTTTTAAAAACTATTGCTGTATCCTGACCGATGAAATGGACTGTGAAGGAGTCCTGAAGTAATTCACAGATTCATTCACCTGACAGAAAACAACCAATCACAGCCCAGCGGTGGAGCCTACAACCACAGAAGCTGACTTCACCAGCGCCTGGTGCGGTGAGCTTTGCATGTAACAAATCGATAGTAAACATTTTTACCAGAAATGTTCTCCTTTATTATGAGCCAGATCTCCAGTTTTAACATAAAAGCAAAGTAATATTCTAAGTGTGGACAAAGCTCAACTGTAAAATTTCCATGTTTCCATTAAGTCGTGTTTTCTCATTACTGGCATCTTACAGATGCCAGTAATGGATGTCTGGCTTGTTTGAGTCAGTCCAAATACAGCCCTAATTCTAAAGACTTGTGGCTTGACCCTGACTTGAGCTGAGTCCAACTTGAACTTGAGAGGCTAAGCTGAATGGAGGATGCTGCAGAGTGAAGAGAGGGACCAAATGAGTACAATGATTTTCTTCATTTTGGCAGGTTGTATTTCTGGAAACAGTCTGGAAAAAGGACGTAGATATCTATAAGTCAAGCTTCTTCTATGTGTAGTTGACCATGTCTGAGGGATTTGTGGTTTCCTATTCATCAAGTTTTTGAATATTTCATTTAGCGTCAGTTCATCCTTCCACTGTTGAGTCTGGTGTTTATTGGACATCAGCTGGTTGATTTGTTTGTCCTGTGTGACAGAGCATTGTGATCTGCAAATAGTTACTATACTTTTCTTTGTAGGCCCGAATACACATTTAAGGTTGAATTGCTTCTATCGATTCGATTTAATCTTGGATCTTTTTTTTTTGCTGCTCCTCACAAATAATTTCTCCCTGAACTGCACCAGGGTGGACCAAACAATCTTTTGATATTTCAGAGACAGCAGTTATCATTGATTAGGACTTGTGATGCGATTGGTGGAAAAAGAGACATTTATTTACAAAACATAATGTTCCATTAATGAAAAACAAACAC
This sequence comes from Zenarchopterus dispar, assembly GCA_028564865.1. Classification (NCBI taxonomy): domain Eukaryota; kingdom Metazoa; phylum Chordata; class Actinopteri; order Beloniformes; family Zenarchopteridae; genus Zenarchopterus; species Zenarchopterus dispar. The sequence continues at coordinate 14,003 of JAOWBL010000306.1, read as the reverse complement.
ATACAAAAACACCAAACTTCCTGTTTACAACAAAACACAACAGACAACAACAGCACAACAGCCACACATTCACCAATCAGTAATCAATTACACTCCAGGTGGAAAGTGACTGGCCATGTGACCTTGGAGGTGGCAGAACTGACGTTTAAGCAGCTGCTGAAAATGTTGACTGACAACAGCAGAAAATCCTTTTACCGATCGATCGATTAAAGTAAAACTATAGAACCTGGTCCTGATGGGAAGTAATTGATTGCAGAGTGTCAAAGGTTAGAAACAGGACTAAACACAGGAACAAAGAACAGGAGGATGCTTTAAATAAAAACAAGTTCAGAAAGGAAACTGCGGAACAAACATCTGCAGAACTTCTACAACCAAAGATTTGAAAAAATGAAAAATACATTAAACATGCAGCAATTCTCACATTCATCTCCAGTTTTTATTTATTTACAGACAGAATGAATCCAAGATATTTTGTCGTTTTTTTCTCATCAGCTTAATTTCACTTGTTTGCATGCATTAATTTTTGCATCTCAGACCTCCAATATATCCAAAGAAAAGTTGGTGTGATGATTTAGTGTTGATCTCCGCTGTGGAAAAAAGTATTCAGTACCTCTGTATAAATACATTTTAACCACTAGGTGACTGCATACCTGAATAAGACTGAAATAATATAACACTCTAAAATAAAGACTTGACAATATGGCTCGAATTATTTAATTATCATTTGCATGAAAAAGGGTCAGAACGTGCATCTCAAGTTTCAGTGCAAAAGTGACAAAGTAATATGGAACACACTGATATTTAAACAGAGGCAGAAGCTTCTACATTAACTTTCATGTCATGCTCACCTTTGTCTATGCAAAACACCAGACTACAAACAAAGACATGGATTTGCTGGACAACAGACCAAGGACAAAGATATAGATTTGCACAAACTGTACTCACGACATAGGTCACATAGTGGCCAAGACTAATATTTCTATTACAATCTCTTATCAGACAACATCAAGAACCGTCTTTATCAATGGTTGATTACCATAAAAACCTTTGTCAACACTACAATACACAGATACATCCACTGATGATGATTAGAACTTCACTGAGCTTGAAGAAGCCATGTCCAGAGGTGACATTTTTGGACTCAGAGGCATCTGGGATGAACCATTATGATGGAAACATGCACTGTACTAACATAGAAGTACCACAAGGCTCTGTATGAGGATCTCTGCTTCATTAATTCTATATGATGTTACGCGGCATCACCTATTACCAATGTTTGTTTATACGCAGATGACACTAAATATTCCAGATCTTTCCAGAAGAGTAAAAAGGAGCATCCAGGTCATCTAAACCCTGTGATGGTCTAGGGTTTTATCTCAACTTCTGTGATGGTGATATTCATGTAGAAAAGTACTCTAAGATTTTACAGCAACATCTGCTGCCTTCAAGAGCACATTTGTTCCAGGAACGCTGGTACAGTTTTCAACAAGACCATGTAAAACCTCATTCTGGATCAATTATAAAGACTTAACAGAGAAAAAAACAGGGTGCAGCCCTGATCTGCCCTCAGTAGAGGATGTTGGAGAATTTAGAATGCAAAACTGAGACTCTCTGACCTTGTGGTTTTACTTTTTACCCAAATGTAAGGCTGTTTTCAGACTGGCACTATTCAGGTCGGCCGAAAGGGTATCCTGCTGCTGAGGGAAACATCTACTGAGAGTTCCTACTGCTGAGGGAAACCTACTCAGGGTTCACTCTGGCTGAAACATCTGCACAGCTTCCACCCTGATGATCTGGTCTCAGTACATATCAGTCAACTGTGATTAGGTCCATTTATGGCACAAAGACTCCTTTACCTTGATTCAAATCAAGCGTCAACCATCTCACTTCCAAAAATGAGTGTCATGTGGAACTAAGATTGGTTCCTTGGCTAACCGCTAGAGGCTGCAAAAGAGTTCATTTCCATTAACCTCCATGTTAAAATGTCCAACTCTAAAGCACGAATAAACATATTTACAGTCTGGCTCAAAAAAAAAAAAGTTTTTGGACTCAATCGTTTGATTTCACATCCATGACAGCTTGGAGGGGGGTGAAGTTTTTGTAACATGCCATTAAATTATATATAAACCTTGTTGGTATTCATCAACCATCAGCTAAATGTGATGGTTATATTTGATTTTACTGTTGAGTCAACATATTAAACGGTATAAACGTCTGATGGTATATCTGCAGATATTTCAACTGAAAGAGCTGGGAACAAAGCTGACATTGATTGGCATACGATTGGTGTAGTCCTGTCAGCTTCCTGAGCTTCAAAGCAGTGCCCCGCAATAAGAAATACAGGCTTCAGAACCATCTTCAGAAACCAATAGGTCACATGACTGAATGCTTTGTCAGTGATTTTTAATGTCAATGAAACAAACATGACCAAAGAAAGTAAGGGTATCAGTTGCAGACAACTTCCAGCTGCAGTCAGACTTTATATATAAAATTAGTTTCCTAGAGTGACACACAAAATCTGGATCAAAACACCTGGTTGTCATGCTTTTCAGACAAAGTCTGGGTCAGGTCAGTCAACATCCAACCAATCTTAAGTAGGCTCCACCAGAACGAATGTCACCTGACATTAGTCAGTATCACGCGTTAGCATGAACTAGGCTAAAGGTGGGTACTCCTCTGATATGCCACAACTGGGTGAGTTAATTCCCAGCACCGCCCCGAGCCAGCCATATGGTTTACTGAAGATACAGCAATGCTATAAAAGTTGCTTTCGAACTTGCTGCAGGTCTGAAATGCAAAAATGGATCAATGGCAAATTCAATAGATATATGAAGAGAAAAAAACATGTATTATCACAAGTTCATACTGTCTGTAAAGAGAGAAAAGTCAGTGTTGATAGATGACCTGCTGGGTTGGTTTTATTTGTCCATGTAACCCCGACTTGACTGATTGATCTGAGATTTGAGAAGCTCTGCAGCTCTTCATTCCTGAACCTTCATCTGATTCTCTTAGTGATGACTGCCCATCAAAAACAATGAGCAATCACATCTAGCTCATGATGTTAAGAGGAAACACGTTGTTGAAGTTCTCCATGAACACAGACTCGCTGCTAAGAGTGACAGCGTCTTCTCAGATGCAGCGCCCTCTGGTGGTGATGACCAGCATGCAGCAGGACATCAGCTGCCATGCTCACAGAGAAGTAACATGTTTAAAACTGAAGGTTTACTTCCACTCTGAGCACCTATCCATTACTGTAACTATCACAATTGTGCAAAAGTTTGTACCCCTTTTTTTAAAAAAAACAATCAAAAAATTAAGATCACAGTGGATAGTAATAGTACGCTAATACAACCTCAGACAAACAGCTAAAAACTTTATTCCCTGCACCATTATTTATTTAACAAAAACAAAGCCAAAAAAAATAAGTAAATAAATAAATAAATAAACAAGACCATGTGGTACACCTAAGAACCCCCCTACTTTTCCCATAGAATTTAAGAGTTGGAGTCAGATGCTTTTCAGTGATCTTTAGTCCTTTTATAGAGCAGACGTCCATAAAAGAAGACCTCAGTTTTCTGGTCTGGAGCATTTCGGTGTAGTTCAACACAATGTCAGTATGGAAAGACATCAGCCATGGTCTTAGAGAAGAAATTGGAAAGAATTATAAATCCATTTCCAGACTATTTGGAGTTACGGAAGCACAACTGGGGTTCCCAAAACTGCATCTGAACAAACCAGCAGACGTCTGGGACAATGTCCTCTGAATAGATGAGGCAAAGTGGAGATGTGTGGTCTTAATATCCAGAACCATATTTGGAGAAAAACAGCAGAAACATCTCAGACTCACTGTCAAGCACGGTGGTGGAGGGAAGATGGTGTGGACTTGGACACCTGTCAGTCATTGAGTGTACCATGAACTCTTCTGTAGAGAGTCTTCTAGAGAAATATGTGAGGACATCTGTCTGACAGATAAAGATTGACTAAAAGTGGGTTACTTGACAGGAAATGATCCTAAACACAACAGCAGATCTACATCAGAAAGATGAGAAATAAACAAATCAAGGCTCTGGAATGACCTTGTCAAAGTCTAGACCTGAACCTGGTTGAGATGCTGTGGTGGGACCTTCAGAGAGCTGAGTAGACATGAATGTCCAAAAACCTCAATGACTTGAAACAATGATGGAAAGAAGAATGGACCAGAATTTCTCCCCAGCCATGAGAGACACTGATGAAGTCAGACAGGAAACATCTACTGAGAGTTCCTGCTGCTGATGGAAACATCTACTCAGGGTTCCTGCCGCTGAGGGAAACATCTACTCAGGGTTCCTGCCGCTGAGGGAAACATCTACTCAGGGTTCCTGCCGCTGAAGGAAACATCTACTCAGGGTTCCTGCCACTGAAGAAAACATCTATGGAGTCAAATGACAAGTTGAAAAAGTTATTCTTCTGAGGTTGTATTTATACCCACTATGATCACGTGACTGATATCTATGGATGTTCGTGAGATGTCCTGGAAGGGTCTACTGTGTCTGCTGACATCTCAGCATCACCTTCCTCACTGTCCATACATCCAACATCTAGTCTGACTATCAGTAAGACTGCCGTCATCAATAAATCTTCCGGTTATTGTTTTAATCAATTATTCCACCAGAGATCCAAACCAGTTCAAACTGGTTACCAAGGAGCGACCCACAGCACTGCAGCATGATCACACCACTGATTGACACACACCAGAACAACACAGTTGTGAGGTCATCAGTGTCATCACTCGACAGGCACACCATCCATGCTCTCCTGGGAGACCTCTGAGTCCAGCGAGTATCCAGAGCTGCCATTGTCCTGAACATCCTTGTTGGCTTCCTCAGAAAATGCTGCGGTGACAGTGGAGACTCCTCCCGACTCACTGGCACCGTCACTGATGTGGGCGGCACCCTGGAAGAGTGGGCTGCAGAGGCGGTTGTAGCGGTGGGGGCGGCCTAGCTTGCAGGTGTGGGTGTACATGTGCTCCTGCAGCTGGCTCTTGTGGGCGAAGCGCAGGCTGCAGACAGCACAGGCAATCTTCCGTTTACGTGAGTGTAGAATGACAGGGGCAGGGGTGGGGGCAGGGCTGACCCTGCCTTCTCCTCTACCCCCACCCATTCCCCTGCTCTTCCTCAACTCGGCCGCCAGCTGGTTTGCGAGAGCCTGACTTTGCTTCAGAGCCTCCTCCAGACAGCCGGCATCCAGCGGCTCCTGAGCCCCTGGGGGCCCCTCCTCCGTCGTGGCATCTAGCTCAACACCCTGTGACAGCCCCCCCATTAGGTGGGCAGGGTCAAGTGCATGGCTGAACAGATGCTCCTGGAGTCCGTCAGGGGAGGAGCAGCATTCTCCGCACCGGGGGCACAGCAGCATCAGGGCCCGATTCTTGAACCGATCCTGACTGGGACTGCAGCCTTGAGCTGGAGAGGGGGAGCCTGCCCCGGGTCCCTCCTCGCCATTCTCCTCTTCCTCCACATGTTCCTGCTTGATACGAGCAGAGATGTCCGAGTCGTCTCCTGATGCCACCGAACAGACATTCCTCAACACTGAGGCCTGATGGTCTGAGTGGACCCCCTCCAGTCCGACAGCAAGGGACAGCTGGGAGTGTGACCGCCCTCCTTGTCCCGAGGAGCGCCCATCCTCTGTCGCCCCGCGGACGGCCTTGTGGACTCCGGGTGAGTCTTTGTTGGCCAGCTGGGAGGAGATCTGTATTCCATATAGGTTGGACATGCGGACCACGTCGGTAGCAGTGTCGGGGGGGCCCTCGCCAGGTTTGCGGCACAGCTGGTAGGCATGCAGGAACTTGATGCCATCCTGCAGTCGACTCTGGTCCACTGGCTGTTTGGGACACATGCCAGTGTACATGATGTGCAGCAGGTAGCTGAAGACGTCAGGCTGGATGTCGGTGGGCTGAATCTTTATACACTCACTGAGGAAAACATAGAAGAACACAGAAGAACCTCTTTAATTCTCTCACTACATGTTCAACCAAACAAGATGCTATACTTCAATACAAATACCACTAAAAAGATGTGTAAAAATATATCATACATTAAAAATGCCTCATCTTAAAACTACTTCCAGAATATTTCCGAGACGATCAACAATGATGCAATAAAAGAATGTGTGTTTTCAACCACAGATTCTGAAAAGATTCTGAAGCACCTATTTCATCATTAAACAACCTGATCAGACAATCAGGTGTATCGCACCTACCTGTCAATCACAGTTAGCTATTTTAACTTAGCTGGCTTACTTTATGCTAATGTATGATATTAAATAATATAACACAAGATGAGACTAAAAGAGCTGGAATCAGAACCAGCAGAATTGAAACTAGATCTAGTGGATCTGAAACCAGGATCAGCAGAACTGAAAGCAGGACTAGAAGAACTGAAATCAAGACTAACAGAACTGAAACTAGCACCAGTCGTACTGAAACCAGAACAAATAGAACTGAAACCAGAACCAGTATAACTGAAACTAGGACTAGCAGAGCTGAAACCATAACTTCTATAGTTGAAACAAATAGAGCTGCGTTGCAGCTCTCACATGATCTGCAAGGTTTGTCCTGTTCTAGTTAACCAAGACTACCAGTGACAGTCTAATTGATTGTAACTCCCAGCAGGCTTCCTTTTGGAAACCATCCATGATTCTTCAGTAAATCTATGCTGGAGCAGATGTGGAGATGCTGGCAAGCATTTGCAACAAGACCTCCCGTTTCAAATTTTGTTAAGCAGCAATATTCATCTAATCCCATCATCCTCATGCCCTCCATCTTTTCCATCCCCCCAATTCCTTCCATTCTTCCCATCCTCTCCATCCCCCCATCCTTTCCATTCTCCCCTATCCCCCCCATTCTCCTCTGTCCTCTCTATCCTGTCCATCCCCTATTCCTCTTCAGCCCCATCCTCTACATCAGAGGTGGGCAACCCTGGTCCTCGAGGGCCAGTGTCCTGCATGTTTTAGATGTTTTCTTGCCTCAGAACACCATGACACAAATGACTGTGTCATTAACAGAGTTGTCCAGACCTTGATGACAAGGTGATGATGATTATTAATTAGAATTGGGTGCGTTAAAGCTGGGAAACATCTAAAATAAGCAGGACACCGGCCCCTGAGGACCAGGATTGCCTACCCCTGCTTAACATCCTTTCCATTCTCTTCAACCATCCATTCTCTCCATCCTCCTTGTCCTCTCCATCCCTCCAATCCTTTCCATCCCTTATCCTCTCCATCCATTCCATCCTCCTCATGCTCTCCATCCTTTCCATATTCTCCAACCATCCATACTCTCCATCCTTTTCATCCTGTCCATCCCCCATCATCTCCATCCCCACATCCTCTCCAACCCCCATCCTCTCTATCTTCCCTATCCTTTCCATCCTCTCCAACCCCATCCTCTCATCCCCACATCCTCTCCATCCTTTCCTTTCTCCCCCACCCTCTCCATCCTTTCCATCCTCTCCAATCTCCCATCTTCTCCATGCTCCCCATTCTCTCCATCCTCCCCACACTCTCCATCCCCCCATTCTTTCCCTCCACCCATCCATTCCATCCTCCCTCACCCTCGTCTCACACCAACTAAACTTATGTCATTTTTTTAGATATCTGAAACAGCCTACAAGTTCTGGTTATGAGTTAGTCTAATAAATCCTACTGGTGACAGCTGGCTGGTCCCAAAGTTTTAACTTTATTTATTTTCATTATTTTATGAGCAGCAAAGTTTGTTCATCACAGAAGTTCAATAAGTCACACAATTTTGACTGAAGGAATCATTTTCACTGTTTTGTAGGTTGACAAGTGCTTTAAATAATCTTGGGTCATTTTAAAACTTAACAGCGAAATAAAATTATTTAAGTTATTGTGCAGTTTATAATCAGATAAATCATTTACTTGTTTCAACAATTGATAGATTAATTTACTATAAAATAGTCTTTAGTTGCAGTCCTACACCACATAGAACATGTGCGAATGAGCAGGTTCATTTCTTTTTATCTCGTTTTCTCATATTTGGTCAACCATTGGGTCACTATGATCAATAATGCCACCACCACTTCCAAAGCTATTGATCCGTTTTATCTGTATTTTTAAACATAGAGGTTCCGAACCAAAAGATAAATGTAAATCAACACAAAATCCAAACAGAAGAGTCCATCTGTCTCCGTTAGAAGTGGAGAGTATAAACTGACCTTAACTCTGATCCTCATTCTGCTCAAAGTTCTTTCGGGTTCTGCTCTAAGTTCTATAAGGACCCAGTTGTGAATACCTCAAAACTCAAAGGCTGTGCTCAGGTGAATGAGAGCTCATTAGGAGTCCTGCTGGTGCCCAGTTCTGTTTCAGCTCTGTCACGAGTTGTTTCAGAGGCCATTTCAGTTTCAGAAAAAATAACACAAATGAGGTTAGAAGAACACATTAGATCAGAATTAATATATGTTGACACACGTAAGCTAAATCCGGCCCTAGACTGTATAAAACAATGGACAAAGCATTAGGTCACATGACTCATTGGTTTCTGAAGGCCGATTTTGAAGCCCATTTTTCTTCTTATGGGGCGCAACCATGTTGTTTTGGAAGCCAATAGGAACACGCCCATCACATGCTAACCAAAGTTAGAATTACTCCCAGCTCCTTCAGCCAAAATATCTGCAAAGGTGCTTACAGCGGGATAAACTGTTTAACATGTTGACAGTGAAATCAAATATGACCGTCACATTTACCCGACGCTTCTAATATGACTATCAATCAGCTATATTAAAAATAAATTTAAAATTTAATGTAAACTCTCCTGGCATGGTACAAAAAAAATTCAACCCTCAGAGTTGTCCCAGATGTGAAATCAAACTATTGAGACCAAAATGGTTTTTGAACCAAACTATACATATGTTTATTTCTGTTCTAAAGTTGGATGTTTTAACATGGAGGTCAGTGGAGATTAACTGGCTTTTGCAGCCTCTAGTGATCAGTAGAGGAACTGCAACAAATCTTGGTTCCTCATGAGACTGGACCTGGAAGTTAGATGGACACCAAGTTAAAAGCTAAATCTGTTAACTCCCACTAAAAGAGCTATGGTGGGTGTGTTCAAACCTCCAAATCTGCTGGCTCCACCCATTAATGGATTAATCCAAGGTGGGTGGAGTCAGTAACGACAAACACAGCACTGTGCTCAGAGACAAAAAAAAAGCCTTCAGAAACCTGCGGGTGACATTACAGGGGGCATGGCCAGTTTTTTTTTTACATAGTCAATGGTTTGTACTGTGAAGATGTTCTGATGTGTTTTGTGGTTTGTGTTTGCTCTGTAGAAGGTGCCTCCCTGGACCTACTGGTGAGTTGTGCAGTTGTCTGCATCAATGCTCTCACCTGGACTGGTGGATGAAAATCATCTTGAAGTAGTTGGAGAAGGCGGCCAGCACAGCGCGATGGGCTTTGAAGTAGACGTTTCCGATGGCGACAGTACAGTCACATAGGAAGCCAAACTCTCTTTGGACATTGAGTTGCTGCAGCAGGAAGAGGCTGTGAGATGACACCTCCATCATCCCTAGAAAGACATGGATGAGGTCACCACCTCCCAATGATGCATTGGGCTGTTTTCTCACTCTGCTGTCTTTGTTCTTGTGTGTCATATTGTGATAAACTTGTATTTTGTGTCTCATTGACAGATATATCTCCGGACTACCATCTGTCTCCTCAGATTCCCAGCCAGCCTATAAAACCTTCCCTCCCTCACGCACCCTCCCAAAGTCATTGTCTTTGTTTCTTTCTGCTCCTGTAAATAATATATAAAAGTAGGAATGAAAAGACTGATGCTGAGGAAACATACAATCATTTCTTCATTCTGATTAGGTCATCACTTACGTGATGTGGATTTGTGAACAGATCATTGATTCTATTGGTTGTGTAGAGTACACTGAGCTGTCAATCATCCAGTTCATCATCCTTCCTGAGATATGTCCTTGTACAAACACCTGCAGCTCAGCAACTGTTCCACATGGAGGCGCTAGGACATCCTGAAGATCTCACTGATACAAACAAACCCAGAACTGGTCTGTTTGAGAGGAATTCATGCATTTAGTGACATTTATATAAAATAAAACCTGTTTCTTTGTGCAACTTAGTGCTGCAATGACAGATGGTCAAAAGTTACTTTAAATTATTTTATGGACAGCAAGAACAGGACATGAGAGCAACATAAAAAAACTTACTTTGTAACATGAAAAGACTCCTTGCTGTCACTTCAATTCAACAGAGAAATATTTTAATTGTAATATTTCTGAAATTGTGAAATTATGGTAATTATCTGTAACATTAAAAAAAACATGGCTTTTTGAAAACAACAAAACAGATCCAAACCCTAGCGGACAGTAGAAGAATTACAGGTCTGGATCCAGACCCTAGTGGTTGGTGGAGAAACTGTAGGCCTGGATCCAAACCTTCGTGTTTGTTAGAGGATCTGCAGTTTTCCTTATCCTCTGGTTTGACTCAATCCCATCCATCTGAATCAGGTGCGCTGGAGCAGGAAACGCCTAAAGCATGTAGGGTAATAATCCTCAAGAACCAGGTCTGGGGAACCCTGATCTGGTCCATGTACAAACAAAGATATGACCAGCTGATGTTCATTAGGAGCTGGAACCAGAATCCAGCATACTGGACTAGGTCTCAGACACCAGGACATCTGTCCGCAGACACCTGTCTGTCCTCAGTCTTCAGACCCTGTGCTCAGCTTGTCATCTGTCACGTCCCTGTAGGCCCCGCCCACCACCGACCTTAGCCCAGGTGAAACACAACAAGGTTCTCCTCCCACCTTCGCATCACCTGACACGTGACCACAGACCTGCATGAAGGTCACCTGTGGAATTCACCCAAGCGGGCTCGCGGGCAGCAGGAGGAGACAGTGTGTGGTTCTGGCGTCTTTAAAGCCGAACAAACCGCGCGGGCGCGAGCAGCCGCACCGCCGCTCCCGTCGAGCTGCAGCCTCCTCCATCCTCGTCATCTCCATCACCGAGACGCAAATGCTCACAGGCACGCGGGGAGCACCGGAGTGGGCGCCTCTACATCGCATATACACCCTCAGTCTGCGGGTGTTATGCACCCGTGGCGTTAATCAATTCTCTTACCAGAAACGAGCGGTTTTTGTCTCCAGGATCCGGTTTCTAGCTGTGGATGAGATCTCGCGAAGAGCCGCGTGGAATCTCGCGAGAGGTAGGGTCAAAGGGTCTGGTCACGTGATGCCACGGCGTAACCATTCCCATATAATCAATAATCAAGTAGAGATCTTAATGAGACATAATCAGTTTTTCTTTAAACACAATAAAATAAACAAATATAAAAATTGGATCAAGAATGAAAGATTGGAAGTGATTGAGCCTGATCAGGCGTTTATGGATTAAAACTCGGGTTCAAATACGTCATCAGATGTTCAGGACTTCTGCAGCAGGTACTTGTTTTAATCTGGAGCTGTTCTTGATTTTATTAAAATGTTTAATATTTAAAAAAAAACGGATTTCATCAAAGTAAATATAAGGTGATTAAACACTACATTTGACCTGTAAACCAGGTTGAGATGAAGTTTTTTTAGAAGGGGACGGAGTCTGATAGCAGACAATTCATTCTAAAGAAAAGGAAATAACTACAGTTTATTGTGTTGTAAAAATAAAATTACTTTTAATATATAGTATTATACTATAGTTTATCTTCCAGGCTGACATCCTATAAATTCAGCAGATGAAGTGATAAACACTGTGATAAAATTACCTGTGGATGCTGGAGGTTCATTCACCTGATCACGCATAATCACGATCCAAATCAATTTATAGATTCCTGAAGGGAACATTGCGTTTTGTTACAGAACCTTCGACACAAATGCTTAAGAAAAAGAGTAAAAACCAAGAGTAACGCAATTAACACAGATTATTTATTTATTATCACTGCCTGTGATTATGATATAACATGAATATTTATGAAGTGAATAACAGATAATGGAAATCCTATCATTAAAAATATATATAGAAAATGAAGTTAATATGTATCAATTTGTCCAATCTAATAAAAGAGTCAACTCTATTACAGAAAGAGGCAGATCTATATTTTAATTATGAGCTGCTGATTTAGGCTTTTACTTATTTAAAACACACTGAAAACCGCTACTATCAACTGTAATGAACTGGGCGAGGCTCCAGCAGATCTTCATGACCCATTGATTCAGCGGGTATAGAAAATGAATGGATGGATGGGTGAAAATGCCATTTACTAATTTACCAAACAATCATACCCATAAAATACACTAAAAGGATTCTGTTTTGTTATTTTGGCTCTACCCTCCTGTTTGTTCTTCAAGACCAAGGACATATTCCAACCCTTCTCCACTGCTTCTGCTCACTGGCTAACCAAATACTCTGCTCACCTGCACTTCAGCCAAGACTTTCTCCAACACAACTTCCAACCTGCCTTGGCTCCTGCACTCTCTTGATATTGCACATACAATAAAGATCATTATTTTATCATCCAGTTTGCGTCCACTGATCGTATGGTTTCATACAAAGGAGCTGACATGGCTCAAATCTTAAGCAGGCTTTGCATTTTATGACACCTTGAGATAAGGAATTAGCATCCTCATTGGGCACAGACCCTGAAACCCAGCAGGGGTCCCTGCTGACGTGCAGTAGCTCCACCTATCTATAAATAGCAGGAACTCCCTCTCGTTGCTCTCTTCTTGCCTCTTCTGTTCTTCTGCCTCTCCAACTTGTCGGTGAACTTCTCCACCCAAAGCAACACCTCTACAACCCATCTCGGAGAAGGGCCCCCAGCCATCAGCCGAAGGGGCTTCCATCCAGATGTATCTGTGAAAGCCCACTGGTTACCAAGAACCAGCAATCGCATTCTTCGTCTATCCGCATCAATCAAAGCGGTCCATGGACGTTCCAGGGCCCCGACGACCGGAACAGAGGATCCATGTGCAACCAGACAATGCAAACGGGTTCAGACAACCACTGACGGAGGACAGGCCGGCTGCCAAAAACACCGTATCCTCACCTTCCAAAGGGAGCGAGCGAGAGGGAGAGGGGCAAAGGAGCCGCAAGATGGAAAGGAGCTGTCCTGTGATTTTCTGTGATACATCGTGGTACCATCAGTCTACTACTGAATATATTCCTGTATATGACCAGCACATCATATAATGGGAGGTCCAGCTTGTCCAGGCTTATCTGAAGCTTGGAGAACATCTTCCTCTCTGCCACCATCATCAGTCCAGCTTCATCCCCAGAATGTTACTGGTCTTGTTGATCAGTCTGATCAGTTGGTTGATCAGTTTGCTGGCCTCAATTGCCCCAGCACACCACAGGAAAGAGTACACACTCATAGAACGTCCTGGACATAGTTCTGCAGATGCTGAAGGACCTCAGAAAATAAGGACAACCCTGGTCCTTCTTGTATTTCCCAATCCACTTTGTTGTCAAAGTGAACCTGTTGTGATCCAGTGGGTGTGGCTCAGCACAGCAATTCAATTCAATTCAATTTTATTTATATAGCGCCAATTCACAACAAAAGCTGCCTCGAGGCGCTTCACACTGTAGGGTAAAGATTAAACTGTTAAAAGGAAGCCCTCTACAATCCAATCATCCCCTATGAGCAAGCACTTGGCAACATGGGAAGGAAAAACTCCCTTTTAACAGGAGGAAACGTCCGGCAGAACCAGGCTCAGGGAGGAGCAGCCATCCGCCTCGACCAGTTCGGGGTGAGGGAACGGAGAAGACAGAAAGGAGAGCAGAGAGAGACACACTCTATGGGAGAGAGAAAACAACATTTAATGACATGCAGCAGGAACAAATAAATGCATGGGGAGTGAAAATAGGTGGGTGGGATAGAAATGCCCAGCATAAAAGGCCCCCCAGCAGTCTAAACCTTTTGCAGCACAACTAAGCCCTAACTATAAGCTTTATCAAAAAGGAAAGTTTTAAGTCTAATCTTAAAAGTAGAGAGGGTGTCTGCTT
>JAOWBL010000305.1:0-16611 GCA_028564865.1 Zenarchopterus dispar | reverse complement strand
TTATGTAATGCATAATGATTAGGTAGTGTTATAGCACAACTACATCATCTTAATGAGGCCAAAACAGCTGGAACATACATTTTGAGCACTTTAGATGGACTGTCTACTCTCGGTGACTGTATGTGATTCTGTTGCTGCTTTTCTTTGGGATATTGAGGTTTTGTGCAAATCTAAAGGTAATGAAAACACAACTATTGTTCCAGCTTTTCCTTTGGAAAGTGCTGCAACCCTTGAAATTCAAAAGTGAATGTAAATGAACAAATAAGAAAGATGACATTGAAAAGAAAAACATAACATATCTTGAGTTTATACTTTTTAAAAATATATATTTTTATTGACTTTGTAAACTCCAAATTTACTTTTTTAATTATTCAGCAACCGACTCCATATCTCACAAAGGTTAGATCATGCCCTTGTATTTAAAGTGGTATTAATTTTAGATATAAGTACCATTTACAGTCATTTACTTTCCAATTTGAGCTACTGAAGTAATTATGCCATAATGCACTCTTGTAGGTTCGACGAACTTCATGTTTTCCCTCCGAGAAAGTGATTATCATCCCAAGTGTATAATTATCTCTCTATCTAACGTGCAACTTTCCAGAGGTCACTTGGTTCATTTTCATTCCCTACTTGGCCCTTCAAATACATTAAGGAGCATCCCGAACAAAAAGTTCAGCTGGAAAGACAGCATCATGAAGAAATTAGCATTTTTGATTTGAAACAGTCCAATAAAGGGTTTAAAAGTCTTAAACTATTTCCTGAGGGGCCAAGTTTGAGAAGCACTTGATCTCCCCAACTCTTCCCTGAGATCGCATGAAAGGATTTTTTGTCACTTCGCTTATTGTGGAAGGTCAAGTGTGGATCAGAGTGAAAGCACATAAATGGAGCCTGCTGCTGAAGGTGCACTGGGCGCCATCAGACTGAAAAATTATCACGGCTGTTGTAAGGGAAAGCATGCTTCCCTGCATACAATGAATAACATCACAGCCAAAAAGAGAGGAAAAAAAAAAAGGAACCTGACACGCTGCTTCAATAAGATAGTTTCAAAGAAATCAGTCTTTTATGACACTGCTCCTTGTCTGTGAGTGAGACGGCGACTGTAAAATAAAACACGAACATTTTAAAACACAGAAAGAGCACTGTTCAGGGTTTAACACAAATCGTTACCAAGCATTTGAATAAATACATTTAAATTTGAATTGCATTTAGTTGTTGTGCTAGAAGCCAATTTGCATGCTAAAGAAAAAAATACCACTCTTTAAAAATCAATGCTTATTTTATTTTGTTCCTATTTTCTCACTCAAATAAAAAACCTTATAGGCAGGTTTATTGCCAGCTGGATGTTTTAGAACATTTTTAAACGTTTACTTGTGCCGTGCGATTGAGTTCAGGATTAACAATCACAATGGTTCCAACAAAACCAAAAAATGTTCAGATTTTTGAGGCAATGCAGAAATGTCCAATTTCAGCTGAGTTAAACAAGCAAATGGTCAAAAGGGAACGTTATGCTCTTCTGCCTTTTTAGAGCTATAAATGATATCCAAATGTCTGACAGTTGTGTTTGTTGATGCCAAAATGTCAAATAATGAGGTCTATGCATCTTGAAGTAATCAGCGTGGGGTCTTTTTTAAACTCCTTTGTGTAAACTGATGATATTCCTGCCAAACTCGTTCGTATATCGACATGCCACTGCTTTCATGCTATTCCATCCAAACCTGACCTATCCTGTTGGGGATAGGTCAGGTTTGCATGAAACAGCCTGGACGGCATCAGATTTGGCCTTAGCTGTGTTTGTTTGGTGTCAGTATTTGAAAAAAAGGATTTCTGAGTACAGTAGGAAATATCTAGTAAGGTGTTGCACAGACTAATATTTTCAACCATGATCTGAACTGTAATTTGGGCTAATAAAACAGATGTAGATAGATTTTTGTTTCCAACTGAGTTTTTGATTGTACATGTTAAAAATGTTATGTTGATGTTTGTGTCATGGGTTGAATATCCACCCCCCAACTGCTTGACCTGCTTACATGCTAATTACAAGCTCCCCAGTCTCGGTGGACGTTAATGAACGCGTTAACGTTTTATGAACAATGTAGATTTACCAGCGTGTTGTTAAAATCAGACTCAGCCAAGCTGTGAACTGTAATTTGGTCTAAAACATAACAAAAACAAAACACAGATCCAGCTGGTAGCGTTTAGGCTTCTATTTTTTATCTTTACTGCGTCTGTTATGTAAGTAGTGTTATTGTTTGTGTCAGAGGCGATCTGCTCATCTTTCAGCTGTTTTACCTGTGCGCGTTGCAATTACAAACTTCTTAATCGTTTAGACAAGATAATGAACTTGCAGACACTGAGCAGTGTGTTAAAAGCAAAATCACATTCATTTGAACTAAAGTTTGCATTAAACATTCAGTTGGTACCAAATACACTTTTCATAAATGTTAAAGGTTAAAAGTACTCTGGAATTGTAAAATGCAAATATGACACAAAATGTACAGTGCAGAGTTAAAAAATAATTACTTTTACTAAAAACAGAAATAAAACTAACAGTAAACATATTTTCCAGGCTACGTCAGTGACCTGAGGATGCTCTTTGAAGCTGTAGAGGACCCAAGCACATCTACAACAGGACTAAAACAAACAGCGTAGGACAGGATGACGACCCCAACAAGTCAACCAGGGTATTCCCAACATCGTGTTACGATGCTGCGGTTTGGAAAATTACTTTAGCATCCGAAATAAAAGAAATCTCTTATCATAACAGTAATTACTCCTTTCCCATATTTCCTATAATATGCAAGGACAACTTTTATTACCTAAAAGTAAACATTGCTAATGTTTTTCTTTTCTTTTTGTTTTGGTCCAAGTCAAGACTGTTAATGTGTGCTCTATATATCATCAATAAAGTAAATCGGTTTCAAAGTTCAATTTCCAAATACTTTCAACTACAGATATTAGCCAGAATATTACTGACAGTGCCAGGGCTAGATATTTGTTCTTTAAGTTCTGTAAAGACAGTAAAAGGTAAAAGGTGACGTATGCCCGTTTTTCCAACACAATTCAAGTAAAATGAGACGAACCACAGCACTTTTCGAAGCAAGGGCAGCGATGATCGTTGCATGACTTTTCCAAATCAAAACCCTCTCGCTCTATGAGGTTTACTTGGGAAAACGAAAAGCTTGTCTGCAGCGTTTAATGCACTCCTACATTACAATAAACGGTGCACAGACCAAACTCCTCTGAAGCTTGTTATCAACTCCAGAGAAAATGTAGCAAATTTACATTTTCTCTGGTGTTTTTCTGCAGCAGATGTTTTCCATTTCAACTGGCATTTTTGTGCATTTCCCACATTAAACCTGGTAAAAGAAAAATATGTTGGAAATTTTCATTGCACAGGTAAACAGGTAGGATAATAATTTGCATGTAGGCTAATAATTATAATTACCATTCAGAGATGTTCGCGATGTCTACTTTTTTGCTTCTTGATCTGATTCTAGGTCCAACATGTAAGGCTGTACTTCAAATTTCTACGCTTGCAAATGATAATTTATTAAATGAGGCATCCAGCAACAAATTTCTAACCTGCAAAAGCAGAAAATGTAAGGACGGCAGAAGGAGGGGAAGGAGTTTCAGCAGAATCCACAGAGTGTTCTGTGTGGCCAGTTGTGACGAGCTGCCCTGCAGGAGCTCAGAACCAAAATAAAAAGTAGCATAGCGGGTCCAATTTAAGTTGTCTTGAGCATATGGTAATTGTAAAACAGGGCTAACAATTATCTTTGACATTTGCCAACTGAAAGCAGTTTAGAGTACGTGAAGCAGAAGTTTCACTCCAATAAAGTTACACCTGCATCTGCAGCTATTTTTATATCAGTCAGGCTCTCTGCAGACGGCGACAGCCAGCAGTCTGAACAGCAGATTTGATTAACTATATATGGGCACTGTGTTGCCTTGTACCTCCTTTTTTTCTTTTTTTCTTTCAGTCATACAGTTAAATTTTTGAATACTTGGCAAAGGTCCACTCCCCCTTTTTTTCACACACATTTAAACTGCAGTAACCGTGTACTTTTTCCGCATCACTTCTATTCCTCTTAGAAAGGATTTGTTGTAGTTTTTTGTACTTTGCTTACGACTTGGGAGACGATTGTTTTAATAAATCTTTAAACTGCAGTCTCTGACTTTTGTAGTGCCATTCCTTGTGGAGTAAAAGGTGACATTGTTACAAGAAGTCTTAGCTGCAGGGGGGTTAACAAAAATTCAGGCAAAATTATTTTTACTATGCCCGTGGGGTTTGAGATTTGCAGAAGCTGCTTGGCGTCCCTGGCTCTCTGCCGTTCCTTATGTACACTTGCAGTTTGCATTATTGGGCTTTCGATGCCAATGCCAAAACTGGAGGCTACAAACCTGCCCCGCTGATTTATTTCTCTCCCTACACATTTAAGATGAGAGGACGTACTCCACTCAGCTTAAACGCGAGTTTCGCCTCTGTAGTTCTTAACATAAATTAGCATAAATTGTGTCTAAATGGTTCACTCAAATATGTCAATTTACAAAAACACACGCATACACACAAAACCCAACCTAATGGCTTGACCACTCTACTGGAAATACATCACTGCAGCTCATCAAATCTAATTTAACCACACTTGGTCCTTCAAGATCAGTGCTCTGCTACATGCGCAAAACAGAAGTAGTTTCTACAATAAAATTATAAATTTAAGGCACTCAGACTTTTGTCCATATTGCATTAATTTCAGCTGATGCTCAAATAAAATTTTTAAGGAATCAAAACTATCCATTACTGAAACTAATTGCTTTTTCTTGAGAAGTATGTTATATTAAATATTTATTTTTACTTTTAAAACTCTTGTATGATCAGGGATAAGGAAAACAAACTAAAAATGCTCTTGTTGTACGTCATTATAGATAGAAATGTTCTTGAATGTCTGATAATGGTTTTTTTTTTTTTTTTTTTTTTCCAGTTTTACCCACGATGGCCCATTACTGTAGTGTTCCCAAAATTCCAATATTTGGAATTTAAAAAAGCAATAAATACCAACTAAAATACCCAATTTTCAATAAGAATGATTTGAATGAGGCTGTTAAGGGGGGCTCACACAGCAGCTCCATGGCAGTCATCGCCTTTGGGTTTTTCCTGTCATGCCATAAACAACTCATCAAATCTCCGCCCACTCACAACAAGTACGCCACATGCTTTGAAACAGTCCCACCCCCATGTTTGTTTCCAGTGGCTAGCTCAAGCTACGTAGCCACCACTATTTCCATATCTGACAGTCGCCATATCCGACATATCCTCAGGCCTCAAATAATTCTGGTATTGTAGATGTACAGGTAAAATTGGATCTTAACCCCTTGATGCCTGATATATGAAATAATAGACAGAAAAGGATAATTTTGTACATTTAAAGTGTTGAAAATAAACTGCAATAAAACATAGTCCCAATCCTGTTTTTAAAAGATTTCTAATTAATTTTTTTTGTACCTCTGTGAATACATTAGGTAATTTCTTTTATATTTCTATTTAGTGTCTATTTTTTAGATATTTTTTAATAGTACAAATCTTTTTTGTTATTATTATTTTGACTCTGGGGATGCTACAGAGGTGTCAGATGGGTATGTATCAAATATGCAATATCAGGCATCAAAGGGTTAACTCTTTATTTGGAACATTTCAGTTAAAATAAATGTATTCATATTCTTCACATGGGCTTATTTTTCTTAGAACTGAAAAAAAAAGCAAAAAGTCAGTCACATAACAAAATTATCATAATGAATGTCAGTGGTTTGAACTACACTCAAGAGTAAGCCTTGAAGCAGTACTAGCACACAATGCTCATAATACAAAATGTGAAAAGAAATAATAATAATAATAACAATAATAATAATGGGCCAGCTTCTGGTTTTAACAAAGTCATAGTTATAAAAACCAATTTTCTCTCATCCTCCGTGAGGTGTTTTATATGACTCATCATAAAAAATAAAAAATCTTCCAGCGAATCTGAGGAGTCAGCTGCGTTTGATGGCTGAAGAGGTGAACTCCAACACTTTTACCTCAACTGAAAAAAGACTAAGGTAGCTGGCTCGGGGATTTTTTTTTAGGGTGGCTTAGACATCCTTGGCCTGGAAGAGGCAGGTAATTCAACTTCCTTGCTAATGAAGAGAAACTGCCAGAAGACACAGTAATTTAACTATGATTATAAATTAATATCTACAGAAGAATCGCCTAAATTCAAAGTAATGCAGTCATAAAGTGAACATGTGCAATGAGCTAAAAGAGTTACCATGTCTGGTATTAGTTAAATAAATAGCTTCACTATCCAAAGAGGTAACTAATTAGCTAATTAACTAGCTAACATCAACTATTTACATTTTAACTCTCATTGCTCTCACAAAAAGCAGAGAAGAGCTGAGAAATACTGGTTTCAATGAAAGCAGCAATACTTTTTAGTCGGTATCCATTTAAATCTTCCACTACTCTTCTGAATTAAATCTTTTTTGTAAATAAAAAATACACACATTTTCGTGTAGCATATGAAAATTAAATGTGTTGTGCACATTTTATTACAAGGCCAAAAAATGTTTTTGTGCGGTAGATTTGGGAAAGAACATACATGCTGTGCTAGCTAACACGGTAAAAGTTAGCTGGAAGTCTTATTTCTTAGGAAAAATAAACTTCCTTCAGTTGTTTGGAAGCAGATTAAAATGCATTTTACAATAGATTAACATAGACTGAACATTAGTTAATGTTATTGGTTTTGAACTCTAAAATTGATGTACTATGCAGCACGCCCTCTGTTGAACTGTTCTTTTATATTTGACTGCATTTATTTTATTTATAAGAACTAAATAGTGTTTTGTTATTGTTTTAATTGAATACATTTGCTAATGTAAAAAATATGGCTAATAAAAAGTTTTCTGTCTTTTTACCTTGACCTTGCACATCAATGAATGAACATATAAGGAACATTCAATGAAGGTGTTATTTGGCTAATTAACCATCCCGATGTATTGTACTGAAATTCCTATTTATCGTAGTTCCAAAAATAAAAAATATTATTATAGTGCCAAGGACATAATTCTGTTCATTTCTCTTTCTCCCTTCATTCAATCAATGAATAGATCAGTCTTTTTGTTTGAAATGATAAATGAAACACAACATGATGTGATGACAAAGGTGGGCCAAGTTACATAAATTGTTTCGGTGTGTATGTAAAATCGCTGTGTGGAAACCAAACCTAACCAGATCAAATGTACCCAAAAACCTTCTGACATTCAGGTGTAAAAAAAACACTAACAAATTCATTAGACCGGCGGAAAACTGTGCAAGAAGATTACACTCTGGAGGTTCATCAAGTCATTGGAGGCTACAGATAAGTTTCATTAGGGCCATTAGAGCATTCACAGCTATCAATATCAAGTATCATTTTATTAACAGTGATTTAATTACTGGCATGAATAATAAAAATCTTCTACGTCTTTGGCTTTATGAGAAACAATGTCCGTTCTTATTTCTCTTACATGGTGTACATTTGTTGACCTGGGTGACAAGCGGGTGCTTGAAATTCCATGTGCAAGGATAAAAATAAAAGTCAGAATGAGTCAAGCTCAAGTGAAGTGATAAATAATACAGTAGCACAAGTGCCGACATACAGCTAAATAAATGCATCACAACAACAGACGTGCCTGATGGTAGAAAATCTGGTCTCCAGGAAGGAAAAAGAAAATCAACTTATCTTTGACCTGTAGTAATTTTGTTTTTCATTGGTTTATCGTGGGCTATAACCAGTGTAAACTAACTGTGGAACTGAATTACTCTGTTTCATAACGTGTTCTTTGCAACACTGGTTGAGGAGCAACTTGATCTGAAATTTGCTGCTGGCTGCCGGAGTTACTGTCAAAAACAATTGGAGTATTTCCAGAGTGTTTTAAGATATTATGGCTTCATCTGCTGATAAAAACTCAAAAGCACTAACTGTGGCTGAACTGTAGGTTTAGCAGCTGCAAAACATACCATATTTAACTTTAACATTGCTACTACTCACTATTGTGCTCAGTGCCATTAGTGGTAACATCTTATTGATGAATTTGGCTGTAATGAGACTGAAGAGCTGGTTATGGTATTATTGTACAATTGCATTGATCCCATAACCATAATCCCTGATCTGTCTGGGAATGATATATTTCCCTAGGTGAGAAATATTGAGTGACCCATAGAGATTTTTGTCCTGCAAATATTTCTGGTGCAGGTAGATAAGAGGGCCACTGCACAGCCCCGTCTGTAAAACAAGACAGTAAAAATGTCTGCAGGTGGTATTGTCCCGGGGAGTGAAATACTGGCTTTGCCCATTGTTCATCTCAGACAACTGCTTGGTCTTGTGGTGTATTTTTATTGCTAAGCACACAAATGTTCTATTTAAATCACCACTTAGCTCTAACTATCGCATCAGAAAGCAAGAATGGGCAATTCCAAATTGTTTCTCACTCTGCTGTGGCAAATTGGACCTACTATCGAGCCACTTTTCCTATTAGTGTTCTCAAAATTCAAATTAACAAGGAACCCTTGCTTGTGGTGCTTCAAATTGGTTTCTGTGCCATGCCTAATCACTGAAAAGGAGGATGATCCAAATGAGAGCATGATTTGTATGGAAGAAGGAAATCTGGATCAACTTTTTTTGCTGGAGCTCAGTTGGATAATCTACTAAACATCAAAGGAGAGGAAGGGGAGAGAGGAAGTGTAAGGGGGAATTTATTGCATGGGCTTGATTGGAAACCCAGCAGGGAGATTCAGGTCCCCCTGTAATTGTGTGTAGTCTCTTAAAGGTTGTATGTGACCTGAAAGAAGCCATGAGCCAGCCTATTACCCATCTTCTTGCGATGGGAGATCCTGATAGTGCACTGTTGGAGGACGGCAGGAAATGAGGAAGTGTATGAGGTGGAGAGGGGCAACACACTGAAAGAGAAAGCAATATCTCTAATCTAGGCACAATATAAGGTAACATCAAACTATTGTCAAGTGAGCTCTGGGGAAAGTTGGCCTTTGTCATTAATGAAATGGTCAAAACTTCCTAAACACAGCAACACTGAAAGATTAATACTTGTCTGCAGACTTGGAGAGATCAGTCTCCTAAAGAGCTTTTCATGTATGTTTCAGTGAGTTATTCCAGTGTCAAAGTACTGATGACAGACAAATATCACATAGATGCAGATGTGGTTGGTAGTACGTGGGCCAACCCTGCCGCTTTCCTGGACGGAAAGACGTCTTGGATTACACAAAGAAAACACCTCTTTTGTTCTATCCAGTTCAGAAGTTTTCAAATTACTTTGAACAAATGTCTTTCTGTAGCAACAGAGCTTGAACAGCTAGTTTTCACCAGTAACAGGAAGTGATAGAACCAACTAGCTATGACTGGCATATTTCACAATATTATGTTTTTCTGACAGGCTATTCTGGGGTGTGACTAAAATATATATATGCGTATAAAGAAATATATATATATATATATGTGTGTGTGTGTGTATGTGTGTATATATATATATATATGTATGTGTATGTATGTATGTATATATATATATATATGTATATGTAATATACACATTCATTAATCTAAATATTTCCCAATAAGAGGTTCAGGTTTATACCTTTTCTACAGAGCTGTGTTGTGTATGACACTGTGAGATATTGAAGCCTCCCCAGGTTGTCAAATATTCTTCTCCTTAACTTCAAAAATTAGCAACCAGAGCAACACAAACCTCTAGGAAGACTGAAATGAGTTTGTCAGCGGACTGTTCTCTGCATTTCAAAGAGACTGAACTCTGCCTATAATGTGTTTTGTATTAGTTTTCATCTGAACAGCTGCAAACATCAAACTCCCTCAACTCTCCTTTTCTGTCTCTCTTTTCCTGTGAATTCCCATTTAGAAAATTACATTTATGCATATAGATATTAGATTTAGAGGATCCAAAACTGTTTTACATCAATTTATTTGATTTCACACTTGGGTATGACATTATTTTATGATCGTATATTCTACCACTATTTATTCCGTATACACTGTTTAGGGTCTCTAAGTTCTCATTATTGATTATGATATTAAACTTAATATGATGTACCCGTAGTAAATTTGTAAAGGAATGCTCTTTTATTGCTGTCTTAACTCATTTTAGCATGGGCTATTCCTGCTCTTCATCATCCATTCTTGAGTCATCATCCTCTGACATTGCCAACTAAATTGTGAATAAGGTGAATTTAACACTCAAGTTCTCAGAACCACTCAAGCGCCAGATCCATGTTCTCTAAAATGTATTGTTCTTTTCCCCCATAAGCTTTTCAGACCACCAGAGCTCTTTCTGCCTACCTAGACTTTATCTTAAGGCAGGTTTCCATTAGCGGGAGTTCGGGGTAAAACTTAAGAGACCGGAACTGTAACAAAAGATGTCCTCCTCCTCGTCCTTTCAGCTGTCCTTTACAGTGACCACCCCAGCTGGATCCACTGATCTTGCACGCTAACACCCCACACTACCTGGTGGTGGCCAATGCACCCCTTTTGCTATTTGGCAACCACCATTAATTAAACGAAAAAGACGACTATTGAAAAATGACGTAAAGAACAACGGCAAAATAAAAACATAACAAAGATAAACATTGAACACGTTGCTGCTTTTCTGTTTGCATGTATATTGATGGTAGATATGAATGAGAAGAGAAGACATCAGAGCTGTACATCACCTCCTGCCCACAGCAAACCTACTCAGCTCAGAGTCAGCACCGCTCTCCCATTCAGCAGTCTTTTTGGGCCCACACTGAGTAATCAACCCAAGGCAGGGACTTGTCTCGGTTCCCAAGAAGTCTTGTTGAAGCGCTGTTACTGATAACGGAGGCATGGGACAATGGAGGAGGCCCGGCAACACTACTCTCGACCTCCAGTAATGGAAACCTGGCCTCGAACCACGCAGCCAAAGCAGTGACAAGTACGACCTAGGGTTACTGTTGCAGATTCGGCTGCCACCTCCAATTGCAGCCTTTTTCGTGACCTTTTACCCCCTGCCCTTTGAGGCCAACCCAGAGCAGGTGTCTGAAATCTGTTAGTACAATTAACAGCTAAACAAGACATATAATCTTTTAAAAGAAAAAAAATGATTATACTCTTTAAGCTCTCGATTCTCCTCTGAGATGTCAAGTTCACCTAAAATGCTAAGTGCTAAGCAGCTGAAGTGCTGAAAGCGAGCTGAAAACACCAAAGACTGATACACAGCCGTCATTCAAAAAACTATGGTTACAATGAAGCATAAATACATGACTTTATATAATTTTGCCTGATGTGGTAAAGTAAATTTCACTCCTTGTACTGAAATCTATCTATGAAGACCAAAACTGGATTTTTCTGTACTTTGACCGTAAACATGTTTAATTCTGCGGCACAGCTGAGCAACATGAGGGTCAGTTGAGATTGTACTTACCTTTCTGGACTGGATCTCATTGACGTACAGAGGATGCTGAAACTCGCTGACTCCGTCCAAGTGAATCCCATCCTGGTTCAACCGGAGGTTTCCCATTCCATCCTGTAACATATTCATGATTATCAAAGATGTTGTGATGAGCTATGCTGATGTGCCTGATCTGATTCAAGGGCTGTAGTTTCACCGAGGCAATAAAATATTAATCCATGCTGTCGCTTAAGCGCATTTTGACAAAGTAGAAGCTGTAATCACCAGAGAGGCTAGTGGACTGGCGGCGGTACTGAGTGACAGGGAAGAAGTAGGACATGACATTGAGGTGACAATGCCATAGAAATGTAGCCTGGCACTGACAGGCTGCTTTCAGAGGGAGGCAACTGAGGAGAAACGGGCTGACATTGGAGCTGTGAATGGAATGAGAGGATTTATGGAAATCACACATAATATAATCACATTTATTGTCATTCAGGTTTGCTTGAGTTGGCTTTTAGTATTGGTGTGAAAATGATCATGATGATTGTTATTACTGGTGATCATTGTAATAACAGTATTTTATTTTCCCACCAGAATTAAAGTGTGTGAGATAAGAAAAATTACAGCAAAATGTCAAAAGTGTTAACAATATGAAAGCAAGATAGCGACTACAGTGTTATTACATGCCATGTCACTGGGCCTCTTTGAGAATGTAATTTAATATCATTAAAAAAAAAAAAAACTTTTACAGAGTAGACATGTTAATTTGCCAAGCTTAAAGCCATTAAAGTAGATGATGAATTCATTCAAAAATGTGCAAGTCTTCAGTGACGGCGCTTGCTATTCCAAGAAGTCTCTCCTTTTGTGCTTTAAGCACCATGGAGGGACATTTTTCCAAAAGTTATTACGTTTGTATTAAATGCTTTTTGGAAGAAAAGGAAAATTACTAAATGGGTCTGTAAAAAGTCTGACGTGCAGACAACAACAAATGTGATCGGTCCACTTGACAGCACTGTATCACCTCCCCACCATTTTCAAATGGGAGGGAGACATTGCTGTAATTCCAGTAAAATAACATTTATGCACATTTATTAGCTCCAGCTCACACAAGATATGCTCTGTTTCAGCTGCCATGTCTCAGGTATATGAACGAAGTAAGCAAAAGGAAGCACTGCACAAAACTAGAGTTTGGCTATGTGAGTACAACATCCAAGCTAACAACAAGAGCAACGTTGGGATTTACATCAACTCCGTATGGTTGCATTAAGAAGTGAGATGTCGATATAATGTGCACGTGTTTGACTGTGTGTGTGTGTGTGTGTGTGTGTGTGAGAGAGAGAGGAATGGAGAGAGAGAGAGAGATAAAGAGAGATTTATGGTGAAGGATGGGGTTGGCTGAACTGAAGTGCTGCATGCTGCTCTGCGGTGATGTAGTTTATGATTTTGGATAATAAAAAAATAATACATTTGTAGGCTGCCATTAAGATATACATGTTCAGGTGGCTTCTACTGTACTGGGAACTCTGCCCAAGTCTTAACATTGTTGGGAATCCCTGATACGTAACAGTAAAACAATAAACAATAACAAATAACCATAACATGAGTATTTTTCACCAAATATCAATTCAGGAAACGATTTTGGTAGCTGACAACTCGACTGAAATGGCTCAAAATTATGTCTAAGCACAACACAATGAGCAAAGTGCAGCGTGAACACAGCTTTGTGAGATATGCATGGTGAGACTGGCCCTGGGGGGTGGGGGGTTGAAAGAGCTCATAGAGCTGGCAGCACAAATGAATGGAGGTAGTGGAAAACAGAGGCAGAGCGGGGAGAGCTCCATCATATATGAGAACTGGGATGAGAGCCAGACAGCAGAACAAAATCAAAGGCGAGCAGGCGGAGGGTGGAGCAGAGTGGAGGTCTTTGTATGTCAGTAGGCAGATGTTATAGTCACTATGCTGAAGTAGAGGTGATGATGTGGATGTGAAAAGTCCTGAGGGAGGAGGAGGAAACGGGGGGGGGGGGGGGGGGGCGTTACAACAACCTAGTTGTGCTGTGCTGAGGAACCTGGATAAAACTCTGAGCCTCAGGGTGATTCAGGTTGAAAACTGTTGGATGGCAATTTTTACAACGTCAAGTTTGAAAGAGAAGAACAGCAGTCAGCCAAATACAACACTTTTGCTCAGGTTTACCCTTAACGAGCAGGCAATAGTTTAGTGTCGATTTGTGTCAACAATGAGCTTCGTGAAGCCACTCTGAAATGTTTGGATCTAGTGGTGGGAATTGAGCATCAATGATGGTGCCGACATAGCAGATAACCAACAGAGAGGAAAAAAAATTGTTCAACCTCAGAACTGACTCCAAATTTCACGAGAAATCAGAAGCGCACACCTCGAATCTCATCAGTTCTGTTATTGATACCAGTGGGTGCTGAAAATGTATGCAGAAAATTAACAGTATGAGTTAAGACCTAAGATACAACAATTACTTTGACTTGACATGGAGTGTAAAGTGGAGATGCTGTTGTAACCTGTGAAGATGTTACCTTTCCTGTTGGCGGTGCCCTGATTGGAATCTGAGGCAATAAAGCAGTTTTTGAGGCTGAAAAACTGTGTAGATCAACTTGGTTCAACATTGCAAAGTAAATTGATAAAGAATCGATTAAGATCTAATCAATTCCGACCCTATCACAGATAAGTGACATCAGATAGTGGACACTGGAGCTATTTATCCGAGGGCAATGGCTTCACTAATAATGTTTAAAACAAGAACTCAAAGAAGTCAAAAATGTGTTCAGGTGCAGCAGGAAACGTAAGATTGTAGCTGTCTCATTTCTGTTTATAATCCCAGGGGGGACGATTTTTTTTTTTTTTTCCCCCCAACACATCTTGTCAAGTCCTGAGAGATTAGGAGCAGTGAAGTGCATTTTCTGAAGCCACATCAACAACAGTGATAAGGTCTTTTACTCATGACACAGACTGATGGGAGGCGAAGGACTGGAATGATAGCAATCGTAAGAAACGTCTCAGCCACAGAGAGGGGATTGCTGCCGACGGGAGATTGTTGACAATTGTCAAGATTTACACGTTTCTGTATCAGCGGCTCCGGCTGCCAAGTCTTTTCTAATTCTTTTTTTAAAAAACAAAGACGAGACAACGCTCATGACATAACAGACATCGTATTGAAAGCATTTGGGCTTTCATGAATGTATTTCTCAGCTCAGCCTAAGCACTTTTCTTCATCTCAGATCATTTCTTCACTTTAAATCTTCTATTGACTTCCATTGTTGACTCGAACAAGAGAGCGCGCAACGGCACCGTTTTTGATGTCTCAAATGCAGTTTTGATCATTTGGAGTCCGACGCTTACCACTGGTACCTCTTTTTCGTTTTGAAAAATCCACCCCCGCATGCTGAACTCACCACTGAAAAATTCATGACCTTTAGGATCCAGACAGTGAGGGCCAGGTTTACTATAATGATGACCAGCAGCAGCAGCAGCAAGAAATAGAGGCATCTTTTTCTCCAGCCGTATAGACCCACGTGGTACACGGCATCGCAGCCTGGGCGCTGGACGTGCAGGGAGTGCGACGCAAGAACAAACTGATCCTGGGTAATCTGAAAAACAAAACACACAGAGCAACCTTTATGTTAGCTGGCTGCCAAGGATAAATTCACTCCTCGCGTTGGCAATCACATGCTGTATTGGGTTATTACCCAGTAAGCACCATCAAAATGACTACGCTGAGGCATGGCTGTGCTGTTTTGAAGCCGGTGCTGCAACGTTAATAATAACAGGTAAAAGTGTGACTACATTGTCAGCTGGGTACTGCTATAACCTGAACTGAAGGGAGGAAGAAGGTGATATTTTTAAGCAATCAGACCAGCATCAAGGTAATCTATCACACTTCTGTTTTATTAAAGGTTCGGTTCAAGAAAGCGTGATCACTTGTTAAGATTCATTGGTAAGTAAGTTCTGGGAATAACTGGCTCAGAAGTAGAAAAAAAAAAAACTAATAAATAACGAACACTTCTTTAAAAATCAATGAACAAAATTCTGCAGCCAAAACTGGATACTAATGAGGTTTTCAAAGTGATTAATTAAAGTTAGTATAGCAAACAAGATCTGACCTTTCTGACAGTTTGTATGGTCTCCACGAAGAAAAGTTATTTGTATGGATTTAATAACGTGTCACAGGATTGTTTTCGGAGGTAATTGGTTGTAGACTTTGTCATCCCAGTGCTTAAAAAAACTGAAAAGGACAGTGAGTGACAGCTTACTGCAGCTGAGCTGTTTTACCTCTCCGCTCAGACTGAAATAATGCCACTCACCATCAATCTTTCGCAGGAAAATATTTTATGTGCACTAAGCTGTCTTTATGGAGCTGAAGAAGTAAAACTCAAGGAGACAGTTGACAAGGGCAATAAGTCCATGACTGGGGTAAAAATGTAAAAGCCACCCCACGCAACAGCACACATTACGAACACATTAGAGGCTGTTTTTATCTAATCAACATGAGTTAAAACGAGATCGAACTTTAAAATTGGAGAAGTCAAAAGATAAATTTGGTGCCAGTAAAATGGTCTAGCTGAGTAAGTGCTGCCACTAAAGGCTCTGATTTGGGAAGGCAGAGATTGATATCCATTAAGTGAGGTTGCTCAGGTGAAGGTGAGTAGTTGTTGTTCTCCATTAGATCGTGACTTCGGGTGTAAGGTGAAGGCTGGCTGAGCTCTAAACTGTTCCACTGAGCTGTTATGATAAATTTATACCATGCTGCCCATCGCACTCTTCTGAATAGATAAGAACCAAGAGTAAACATCTGCACCTTTAACCCAGACAAACATTGCGCAGCGGCTGCTAGACGAAACTAGTCTTGGTATGAACCTATTGTTTTATTAAAGGTTGAGTCGGTGATCACTGCCAGAAGCATTTTTCCTGCTATTGGTTAAAACAGTTTTTTTTTTATACTCTGATAATAAATAATTAAATACGAGTTCTGAGATGAACACAAAACGCACCTGTCATGTTTAGAAGCTGGGGGACTGTAAAAAAACAAAAACAAAACATGCTCAGTTATTTTACTCATGTACACTGGAAATGATCGATCACCCTTTCAGTCAATCAAACACACTTTCTGCTTGTTTCTGAGATAATTACATCTAC
>JAOWBL010000304.1:0-17893 GCA_028564865.1 Zenarchopterus dispar | reverse complement strand
GATAGATAGATAGATAGATAGATAGATAGATAGATAGATAGATAGATAGATAGATAGATAGATAGATAGATGAAAAAACATTCCATGTTTTTTTTTTTATCTTATGTCATCAGGTAGTAAGGTGGCATTTCTGCGTCTCCAACTGAATATTAAAATGTTACTTTCTTAAAAAAAAAAAAAAAAGAAAGAAAAAATATTATTTAAATGAAATTTGGATTCTAAATGTACATTCATAAAGAAACTTTACATTTCTTCTCTTTTGGACTAATATGATGAACTTTTTTCATGAAAAAAGATGAGAAAATGTCCTTTACAGTTAAATTTGTTTTGTTTTGACACAAATTAAAAGATTATCGATCTTTAATTGGAGAAATAACCTGAAACCTTAAGAGTATTAGTTTAACTTTGATAGTATTCTTATGTTAAAATTATCATTACACATTCTAGATACAGAATAGTTAAATTTATCCTTTAATGGCAGATAATTCAAGCCTTCCTTTCACCTAAAGAGAGTAAAAGAGACCCCCGTGAACCTGACCTGGAATAAAAGAGCTTAGATTATGGATATCACAATAAAATACATCACATATACTCAGAAATGTCTCCCCTGATATAAAATAATAACACAAACTATTAATATATCTGCTACTGAATAATCATGTCATTTCAGCAAAGACTCAGTCTTCAGGCACCACTGTTCAAAATAAAAAAAATAAAAATAAAAATGAAAAAAAAAAAGGCTTAATTTGCATTCAAAATGTCAGCAGAGAGAAAAGAGAAACCCTTTCCCAGGAACCAGCACTGAGACCCGTAATGAACCGCTCACTTTAATTCAGTCTTTATTATAGTCTCTGATCTTTAATTCCAGTTTAACAGCAAACTCCCACATCTCAGGTTTAAACCACCTTCCACTCCTTTCTGATCACGTTCAGACTGCAGAAATGACCCAACGTTTGTTAATGTTGGAAGAGAGCATGTCATTTAAGCATCCTGCAGGAGTCCAACTCACAAAAAGCTTCAATGACAAATCTCTGGGACCAGTTCTACCTCAAAACGAGCCTCGTTTTCTACCAGTTCTTTTCTCCACCTCAATGTCAAAATCGCTCCACTCCAGTTTTTGTCAGCCACCCACTTTTCACTCGGAGGCTGTATTTTTCTGGTTGCAGCTTCTGCTCTCTTTCCTCCGTTATCTAAAAAGGAGGAAATCCATCTAACCGCCCCCAGAACTCATATTTAATCCTCCGGTTCTGAAACTCCGGCTCGCAGCAAATCCAAAGCGTGTAACAGACTTCTCTGCAGTCAGGCGAAGAAATGGGACAAAACTGCAGCGAGAGGAAAAAAAAAAAGAAATACACAATTCCCAGCTTTGGCAGGACGGAGGTGTTGAAACCTTCTGAATACGTTGTGAAGATGTGACATTTTTATCTCCAGTTTCGAAGTGTGTAAAAGCACAAACTCGCCGAATCCCTTTCATAAATGATCTCTCCCATCGATAATGTGCTTACGATCCTTTTTTTTTTAAATCGCTATTGTTGACTATTTATTTTGTTTAGTAAGAGAATATTGTTATTAGAAGCAGATAAAGTTTCTTTATTCTGAATCCTTCTGTTTCTTTTAAAAACACATTTGTGTATTTTGTGGCTCGATTTTGAAAATATAATCTAGTGAAGTGGAATATAATATAAAATAGGTTTTTATGTCAACTGTGTTTACACATTTGCAAGTATTGTTTAGAATAACTGAACTGAACTGGGATTTAAAAAATAATAATAAATTTAAAAAATAATAATAAATAATAAAAAAAGGCTAAATTTCCATTCATAAGTTTAAGGTTTAAGCCTTTTCTGTCTTTTTTATTTCAACTTAATAAAAATATTACAGAATGACATGAGCGCTTTTAAAAGCTCATCTACAGTTTCTTTTGCAGAAGTAATCACAGTATTTAAGTACTGATGATACTTCTTCATTAACCGATCGACATCGAGACTCATTTATCAATACCAAAAAAATTTAACAGCTGACAAAGATGAGTTTCTTATTATCATCATAGCTCTCATTTTTACTGCCCCTCGTTAAAGAAAAAAAACTGATGCTTTTTTCTTAAATCTTTTTTGTTCCTCGAGCCAACATGTTTAACCGACTGTTGCCATAGAAACGTGTTTCAGACTGTGTCTAATTAGTCATTTATTTACCCAATAAACAATTAGATGTTCTCTTTAGAACAACTAATCGTAGCTACTCAAATGTAGAAGTATTAGAAATGGACTATAAAAGAAATTAAAAAAAAAAAAAACAATCCTTCACTTTAGATTTGGCTTGAAAGAGCAAATGACTCATCAGTGAGCTGCAGTAGCCAAAAATAAAAACTTTCAGTATGTAGTACAACATGGATCAGCATTACTTTGTGTCCTAAAACACCCGGCTGGACACAACCTGGAGGATGAAGGTCATCTGACCTGGAAAATGTGTTTTAGGAGAGGAAATACACCGAAGTCACTGCTGTTTGCCAACGTCAAACGGTTATAAAATCTATGCATATATTTAATCACTGGTGAAATAATTACAGTACTTGATTTTTTGGTTAACTGGCTCCTCTACCTTCCAGAGCAGAGAAATGTCGGCTTTCTGCGAGTATATTTTTATTCAGCCGATTCTACTGTTGTAACTGCTGCGTCATACTGGTACCGACACCAGTAACACGTGAGCGTGCATGTGTCCAAGTGAGCGCTGGTCAGTTTCTCATATTGGTTCAGGTCTTGAAAACTCTCAAAGTTAATGTTTGAAAAGTTCGTTGTCTCAATGTGTGCTGCCCCTTGTGGCCAAAACATTTATCCAAGAAAAAAAACTCAACACAAGCTGATCAAAGGCACATGTAAGGACATCTTTGCAGTGATTAATATTCACCTGGAAACAAAGATAAAATAACCAGTGTTTGTGAAACATACAGAAACAGTAGTTTGTTTAAAAATCTTACCTGTGTCCATTGAGTGACGCATGATGTAAAGGTGTGTATCCTGAGCTGTCTGTGCAGTTCACATTCAGGCCCTTCCACATGCTGGAGAAAAAAGAAATAGTGCAATTAATGCTTTGGTTATATATATTTATTTTAATGGAGATTCATGAAAGGTCTTGATGGATGGAGGTTTTAAACTCAATTTAAATGTTATAACTACAAACAAATACACATATAACTCACCAACAACTCACTGTTGTTGGGGTTTTTTTTTCATTCTCTAACTTTTTCTTGATAATGAAGTTCGTTTCTCTTCCTTTATTGTTTCGAGGAGACAAAAATCAGCCTCAATGTATATAAATCCCGAGGTGAGATGTTTAATAGATGTATAATTTCTCATTTGGGAGCTGCAGCCTGAAGAGTTTCAGCCTTATTTCATCACACTGGCAAATAATAAAAGTAAATGAGCTTAACTCTTGCTAACGCTTGCAAAAGGCTGAGTATGCAAATAAAAGCACACAAAACTGAGTCTCATCAGGACTGGCGACGTAACAAATCCACACCCACAGACATACACAGCACTCAGGGTTTCCCGGGGATATAATTATATGACCTTTTTTTTTTTTCCATCTCCTCCACATGAAGTCCTCCGAGCACGTCAGAGACAAGTACTAATTAGCTAAATTACAGCCTGAGCAGGTCCTGCACAGAAAAGCCCAATCAAGTGACTTCTAAAACTGAAGTGATTATCTATTTTATTAAAAGTTCTTGACAGCGAAAGCGTAGATGTATAAAGCAAATCACGGCACTTATTATTTTCGGTAAAACTCTTAACCAAACTGTGACTTTTTTATGCATTTCCTTCCAACCATTGTGTCCAAGTCTCCTTTTTATCAACTTTTTTTATCCCGATGGAGCATAACTTTTAATAAAATTGATTTCCTAGTCACAGCTTCAATACTTTAAGCTGAATTTGTCCTTTAAAAGAGTGAAATGTGAAGCAGCTGCTCCGCAGGACATTCACTGGGTTTGACAGACATCAACACAATGATCAAGGTCGTGCTATTGTGTGCCGAGCACGTGCACAAAAAACAGCTATCAATCTGGATTAAAAGTGCTATTAAGAGCTGGCTGTACAAACACACACACACACACACACAAACACACACAGAGAAAGGAGGTAATGTCCTCTGTTCAATAGTCAGGTGAAGCAAAAACAAATATTTTAGTTTGTTTTTAATTTATTTGATTTATCACCACAATAAACAAAAAACAAGCAGGTGTTATTGAGCCAATTCAGGAGACACATTTTTACACAAAACAAAGCACAAGAAGCAGAAATCAAGGAATAATCACAACCTCTGTAGGAAATACACACAGCTGCAGTACAAAGAGCTTGTTTCTAAAGGCTGGTGTGCGTGTGCATGTGCATGTGTGTGTGTTTGAATCGATCGGGCTGCTGTGCTGACCTCTTTCTGCACTAACCTACAGATCGGTTCTTCAAAAGACCAGACTGAGAGAACGAGGGGAGAAGACAACGTGATGAGTGGATGAAAGTAGGAAGTATGAACCCAAACACAGCCAGTGTCGTAGAAGCGAGAAAAAAAACAAGGTACACACTCCTGGGGCCAATCAGAGAGCTTCAGGTTATCTGGTTAGGATTCCTCCTGGACACCAGGAGTTAAAGTCCTGCAACCCACCAGCTGAGAATCACTGCTCGAGAGGATCTTTCAAAAAATTACTATTGAAATGTGTAGACTTCTTACAAACTGATGGTATACTACCTGAGAGCCTCATTCATCACCTACGTGTACGTGGAAACACAGATTGTTCCATTTACATGCCTCATCTGTTTTCTATACTTTATACCTGTTCAGTGAACAAACCAGCCTTTACATATTCAACGGTGCTGTTACCTGAAAACAACCAGCCTCCACAGGTACTCCACAAACTCCCAAACACACCTTATTAACGCACAAACACAGCAGTCATACTCCAGCTGCTGCACAAACAAACATCTGTGGTGAGTCCAGCAAGGTGTTGTGTTTACACGTTTTCCACGTTGCTACAAATGACTTAATACATATTAAATATTTTAGCATCGGCTGCTTCAGAAATTTGAAACAAATGCACTCTTTGCCTGTTTTTGTTGAAACTGGAAGAAAAACATCTGGAAAACAGTGTTATCTGGTCTTCATATAATGCTTGCCATTTTCTATCAACGTTGCTCGGTTTAAACATTGTTTGACTGATAAAATGTTAAAGAGTGAAAGCAAATGTATTTTCAATTATTTGCAAATTAATAAACTACATGTATCAGAAGGACAGGACTTAATTTTACATCAACACAGAAATAAAGCGTTACATCATCTCTGCACCCTGAGTCTGTTTACTGGAGAGTTTTGCAGGTTCACTAGAGGTGCAACAATTAGTCAACACTGTCGACAAAACTCATAATAAAAATAGTTGCCAACAGATTTAATTCTGGATCATTGTCAGCAAAAAAAAGAAAAAATTAAAGAGTGAGACATCTTCGTTCCTATCTCTGCTGAGACTTGCATATGCCCAACAGAATTCCGCCACTATCGTCGTCACGGTTTTTTTTTTAAAAACAGAGTGATGCATCACCTTCGCTTCCACCAGCACCAGGCAAACAATATGGCGGCGGCCGACAAAGCCAAGCGTATCTCTTTCATGCTGAACTACGTTTCATTGCAGTTCCTCTACTGACCACTAGAGGCCGCAAAAGCGAGTCAATTTTCTTTGACTCCCGTGTTAAAATGTTCAATTTTAGAGCAGAAATAAATACATTTACAGCCTTCAAGGTGCCATTTTGATGTCAATTATTTATATAAAACATTAAATTTATTTCTAATATGCTTGATTGACAGTTGGCTCAGCCAGAATCGTCATGCTACCGCGCTTAGCGAAACAACCACCCGTTTGTATAATATATATTTAACTTCATATATTTAACTTCACCATAGAGTCGGTATATTAAACATTACGTTCTGCTGTAAACGTCTAATGCCAACTCTGCGGGGTTCGGCTGGGGCAAAAGCTAACTTTTGATTGATATACGTGGGCATGTATCCGTCGGCTTCCAAAGCAACATGGCGGCCCCCGAAAAGCGGGTCACATGACCAATGCTTCGCCCACTGTCTATGGACGCAGCACCACGGCAACGCAAGACATCAACAGTTTATTAAAAGGTGTACTTATCAATTAAGAGTCCCTCTTTCTTGTTTTTTTTATTTTGAATTCATGCATAATTTAAATAGTTTCTCTCAAAATTGAAAACCTGACAGCTAAATATGAGCCATTTATTAATTATGAGATCCATAATCCAATTATTCGACTTCACCTTCACAAATATCAACTTCATCAGCTGCAGGTAAATATTTCTGTTAAATTTCTCTCACAAGTCACCCAACAGTTTCCAGCTAAACACAGCAGCCAAAACAGTTTAAAACACCAAGATAGGAATAAAAACTATACTCAACGGCATCTGTAAAAAGTACAATTCTCACTGGGATATTTTTCTTATTATTTTTGCTTTTCCATCTATAAAAATAAAGGAATACTGCTTGAAGCCTGTTGTAGCAGGTTATGGAGACGTGAGCACATTTTTCTCTGCAGGACAATATTTCTGAGCCCTCCTACGACATATTCTGACTCTTAGCTGTGACTTGTGGACGTAGGTGCACGTCCACTGCCAATAATCACCTCTGAATAAAACGGGGTTTTTTTCCTGTATCGCAGCTGCTCATTTCTGCTCTTCCATGTTCTGACTCTAAGCCCTCCGTTGTTTTCATCCCTGAATGACCCATCCAGCAGTGTTTAACAGCAGAAGGCATTAGAGTAGATAAAACAGAATTTCAGACCGATATGCACGAATGCACAAAGTTCTACCTAATTAACCTTGAAGATGTGAATGAAAGCTCTTATTAAAAAACGCTTGAATGAAGCTTAATATTTATCTTTGAGCTTTGTAACATAAGACTTGATTATTGTTGAATGATCCTGCACAAATCAGCAGAGTGAGGTCCAATTCACAACATTTCTAAAAGAAAAAGGATCCAGATGTCACTAAAAAACGTGTCTGAGCAGACAGAGCAACGCTGACCTCTGTTTGAACCCGTCATCCGGGTCACCGACTGGTCCTGCTTTGTTTTTTGACATTATTTTTTAAAATTCAAAATTCTGCACAAAAAGCAACACAACTGGGATCAAATGAGGCCTAAAATAACACTAATACAATTCGTTAAAAGTTTGTTTTAAATGAATCTGCATAAAATAAACCTAAAAACAACAAAGGTTTTTACATAAAGCAACTAAATTCACTCCTTTAACCTTTTAAGTGGTATTTTATTGATTTTCATTTCAACACAAGCCCCTGTAAAGAGTTTTAAGTTGGACAAAGGTTCTTTTTTTGGCAGAAACTTCTGGTGTGACAACACATCCTTTATTTGACGGTTCTTACGACGGAAATTAAAGCTGGCGTGATATCGCAGAAAAGCTCGGGCTACATCAAAGAAGAGCATCGTCATCAAAGCGGAGAGAACCAGGGAGCTGGAAAAACCTTTGTAGTCCCGGGTTCTTTTATATAAACTTTTTTTTCTTTTTTTTTTGTGGGAGGGAAAGTTAAGTCAACCGAATCCATCCATCTCCCAGGTGAAATGAAAGCCAAAGGCTTTTCCAACGAAGGACTCAAAAACGGCAATAAGTTCACGGGAAATCAAAAGGGAACCAATATGAGGTGAGCTGCGTTCGCTATCAGAGCAGATAAAACCAGACAGGAAGTGGGCTTGCTTCATATCCTGTTTTCAGCGAGAAGCAGAAGAGATACCTGCTGATTAGGACCAGTGTTTCTAACACTCACTGATACACCCACAAAGACATTAAAAATAAAAATAAAAAAATTCAGAAACTTATAGACTTTACTTTAGATGTTCAAACCTTTCACTCCTGCAGTCCCAAAGATGCTTTAGGGTCATGGATGCATTTCTTCTCTCTCTCACGTGTCATCCAGGTGTGCAGGTACAGGTAAGGTTTACATAATTGTGGTTGATGTCAGAGCCAATTACATCAGTTACAATTACAATTATACTCTGCAGAACAAAGACCACTGAGTCTGACTACGCACACTTCCATGTGGGGGGAACCCCAACCACACCAGGGCAGGGAGGTGCTCCCCAAAGACCAGAAACAAGAATCCAAGAAAAACCTTGAAAGAGAAGAAACTACCTCAGGGATGAGAGACAACCATAAAAGAGATCAGTCGGGAAAACTGCAGTGTATCAAACAACCACTAGGGGCAGACTCCAAAAATAATAATAATAATAATAATCTTTATTTGTCAGTATATATCTCATGAAACAGACTGAAATTTGTCCTCTGCTTTTAACCCATCACTAGTTACAGAACCTGGGTCCTCCACACCCACCTCTGTAACCACTAGGCTGCCACTCTCCAATATCTATCAACTACTACATATTGGGGGGGAGGAACATAATTGTGAATTTAATGTGTGAATTTTCATCCATCTCACCAGGTAAAATTACACATTTAAACATATCCATTAAATACTGTCATGGTTTTGTTGTTTGGCATTAAATGGCCAGCTGTCACTCAAGATACTTCACACTTTCAGTGAACTTGACTTCCAATAAAGACCCAACAGAGCCTCAGCATTATTATTTTATTGATGGTCTGTTTTTGTTGTACTACAAACCCTCTGGACCTCCACCAGGACCCGAACCCGGCCGGGGGTCCCGGCCCAGCGTTTGAAACTGGTTTACCCTGGCGAGGGATGGACCAGATCTCCAATTTACAGAGATTACTTACAAAAACTAAAAAAATCATAATAAATTGTCAGCTTTGGTTTTTATATTTAAAAAGTTTGCTGCAAAGTGATCTAAATATCACTTCCTCAAAGTTGTGATTTATTTTCTTTATTCATGTCACATCAAGCTCATAAAGAAAACAGACCAAATCTAGATCATTTTCTTCCTCAGTTTTTAAACCATGTAAACATGTAAGAGTATGTTTATTCATAGTTTTGGTAAAAGTATAGTTGGTATCACAAATAAGACTTTTTTTACTGACACATGGACAAAATTTGAAAAATGTCTCACTTAACGAGACAAAAAAAAAGAAAAAAAAACGAGACGTGGGTTTTTTACCTGGAGTGACAAAAATCACTAAACAGCAAAGAAGTTGCAGATTTATGAGGAGGATTAATTTGGATTAAAGGAGTTAGTGATGCCTTTTCAATTACAGGCAGTTTTTGGAGCTTTCACAAAGATTTAAGTGCAACACAAGCGTATCAGTCAGACTTTATGAAAACACAGTTTATTAAAGCTGAAAAGCAGCCAGCGATTCCCACAGATGTGAGCTGCCGAGCAGCAGAAGTCTCAGTTTCACATCATGTTCCCACGGCGCTCTGAAGAAATCCCGTTCACACCTTCGCCGCTCCTGTACCGCTTTCAGACGTGCAGATGTTCTCACATCTGTCTCTGCCCGTTTCTACAACGATTATAAGTGAATCTGTGACATTTCTGAGTCATGTTTTCCAAGTCCTCCTGTGTCAAAAGAAAGTCTGTAAGAGTTCACAACTATAAAGATCAATACTTGAATATTAGCAAATAAATCAGTCTTGTTTTTCAAAATAAGTCTTAAATTGTGTCACATATTTTTCCATATCAATATGTCTATCCTCTAAAGGAATTAATAATTTCCTTTTTTTTCAAATTTAGAATAACATTAATCAGGTCTGGTGAAGCAGGAAATGGATTAAAACAAGAAATAAAGAGATAAAAGACTTGTTTTTGGACGTCTATTTCTCAGCAACGAAGTTTGGATTCAGGCGAAACAGTCAGACGAAAAGGTTAAATTGGATTTTCTGGTTGAAGCGGAGAGCCAAAGCGTTCGGAGACATGCATAATAGAAACCAAGTCTGAAAGTTATAAAATACCAAACTGAATGATTTCTTTTTTTTTCCTGACTTCACTGATAAAAGAGCGCAGGTTAAAGCCAAAGCTGCTTAAGAATGAAATCATTTATTTCTTATTCTTGTTCATTTCAAATTCACATTTAGGATCAGAAATTATAATTAAATTAGCCCTAATAATAAAAGGTTTCATCCTACACTTTTACACACCAACCAGACTTTAAACAACACACTAAGACCATAATTAAACATTAATATGCTTTGGTGAAAATACCAGAAATGTAAAACTAAAATCTCAATTTTTACACCTCAGTTTCAGTTTTATAAACGTGGTGAGCTCCTCCACCTCAGTCCACCATCTTCTTCTGGTGTTACAGATTCATCATCTCACATAAACACAAAAACAGAGAAAAATACTGGCCTGATCTGGTTCTGTGATGTCACAGCACCTGAACATCTGAACGTCTGACCAACAGACATCCTCAAACAAAACAACACACGAGCTACGTCAAAGGTTTTAAGTTGGTACTAATCAAAAATGATCTTTTCCTGATTATTGACATGCAAACTCTTAAAAACTACTGACAGCAGAAGTTGGGAAAAAAAATATATTTTAAGAGCCAAAACTGAAAATGAAACCACTTGGAGCTCGGATGAGAAAGCAAGGTGACCCACATTTATAAAATCTGTTAAAATTCATTACTTTTAACATTAAAAAAAAGAGGAGTGTGATGTTATCTTTGTGGAGAGCTGCTGGGACTACCCTCCACAGAGGGATCGGACCCTCCAGTACATTTATCACACCATGGAGTGTAATCTATCTTTACATGACAAATAGCTGTTTGCAACTGTATTAGCATTTAAAGTCATGTATATAGCAGAACGTGAAGCATATGGCCCCAGAGCATGAGACCCAGCAGCAGATGTTCAGGGACCATCACCCTCAACTGTAGATGTTCCCGTCTTCAGTGATGGATCTTCTTCAGAAAACCCACATGAGCCCGGCGGGGGTGTTTCTGACATTAGTATTATCTTTAATTTTGTTTTTTTTTAATTTGACAATAAACAGAAGAATAAATCAGAATAAAAATGAAAGACTGAATGAGATGATTATTTCTGGGTTTTTTTTTTTTTTTATTCATCTTCTGTTGCGATTTCAACAAGTCAATTTTTGTTTTTTTTTAAATAAAATTATACCCTTTAAGGAATCTTGATCTACATACAGGTTGTGTATTTTACTGTTTAAAGAGAAATGTGTAGAATTTATCTGGATGAATATTGATTTGATAAATGACGGGTGACGC
The DNA here is from genome assembly GCA_028564865.1 of Zenarchopterus dispar. Lineage (NCBI taxonomy): Eukaryota > Metazoa > Chordata > Actinopteri > Beloniformes > Zenarchopteridae > Zenarchopterus > Zenarchopterus dispar. The sequence continues at coordinate 6,684 of JAOWBL010000304.1, read as the reverse complement.
ATCAGGAGGAAGGTTCAAGAGGTGGAGAAGCCGCCTCCATCACAGGAAGTCGTTTATCTCTGGGTTAAACTGACTGACATCACTTAACGGGGAGGGTTTCTCACACACACACACACACATACAGGGGTGTGTGTGTGTGTGTTGACCTAAGATACAGCAAACTCACGTGTTTTTTTCTGGACTCACCTGTAATTAAAATAAGACAAATTCACAAATCGTTAAGCGAGACTGCTGACTGGACAAAAACAGCATCAGAAAGAGTATTTTATTGTTAATTTATTTGGATTTAATTGTGTAAAGAGATGTTTACTTGGATCCATATTCAGATATTAACACTGTAACAAATTTGTGGAGGTTTTTACCCCACTCAGTGTGAAAAATAACTACATACTGTCCATATAAAATAATAGAAGAATAATCACGTAAAATAATAACTGGATGACTTTATCAGTGGAATATTACATCTAATTCCCCTGACATTTGACCTGATCCATGACACATACTCTAATTTGACGTTTCTTTATTATAATTTAGTTCATTTCACATGCGCGGTGAGATAAACCATCTCTTCATGAAAGGAAAAAAAAATTTCAAATGTCACAAAAGTATTATCTCAGCGCACATCAAAGACCAGAGGAGAACATTAAAATCAAAGATCGAGCGAGCGGGTTGGACGGCCCGATGATAAAATCTGAACGACCCACTCGAGGCTTCAGCGATCCAGCGGGTTGTTTTTCTGCCACGTCCTTAAATAGAGAAAGAAACATCCCGCCTTCGTTTCTGGCCGACTCTGAAAAAGCTTATCTGCAAACACAACCCACGTCTAAGCAGCAGCGTGTGTTTTTTTGTTTGTTTTTTTCCTAAAGGTGGGCAGTAACCTTATGAAAAACACCTCTTTGTCTTATTTTGGTTGTACAACTATAAACGAGTGGAGGCCAAACTTTCCTCCAGCTTTTACTTTTTTACCAAAGATGAACTTTGATCAGATGCAACTTTCAAAGACAAGATTGTTTTATTTCTATATTTATTTTCAGTTGAACCAACTGGAAGCTTGAATATTGAAATTTTGTCTAAAGCCACTATTACAACAAGAAATACTCATAAAAAAATTCTTTTAAAGTCCAAAGTCTTTTATATTCTGGTCTAAATCCAAATCACTCATATTTAAAACAATTATCAACTGATTTTTTGGCATATTTGAGTAATCGAAGTTCACATAAAATATTGACTTTAAAAAAAAAAAAACGATTACAAACACTGCTAGAGGCGATCAAGTAATCCCTTAATTTTTTTTTTGACAGGAAACACCAGTTTGATTGATTCCCCAGTTTATTTACAGGTGGATTTCCGTGATTTCTCTTCACAAAACAAAAGTGAAACTTTGAATTAGTGACAAAGGTGCAAGAGGTCAGCGGTTCAACTGAAGGGTGTTCTTCGTTTTCTTCAAGTTTAACTCTCCTAGTTATCTCTTTCCATCTAGTGTTATGAGAGACTTCTCTTCATTTAGTTTTGGACAAATAACTAACTACTAGCACAAAAAGTAGTCCACAGAAGAAGAAGGCAGATCACTCAAGTGACTATTCAAAGACAAACTGAATTAACGCAGTAATTCATGGTGATTAAGTACATTAATGAGGCCAAAAACAGCCAGAAACTAGATTTTGATGACTTCAGATTGACAGACTTTGCAAATGTGGAAAAAGTTTTTCCAGACAACAGTGGTTAGCATTGTTGTCTCGCTGCGGGAAGGTTGCTGGTTTGATTCCCGGGTCCGGCAGGAGTCTCTCTGCGCTTGCAGGAAGGGCATCCGGTGTAAAACTGGGCCAAATCAATGTGCTGCAGCATTATTGGCAGTTTATTATTTATTATTTGACAGTTTCTTTTTGAATTATAACCATTTCTTTTACATCTTTTTCTTTGCAAGTTTTGCTCAAATTTAGGGGTAATGAAAACATCAACATGAGATAAAATACACAAGTGTTTTTTGGGTTTTTTTTTTGTCTCAATGTCATTATTTCTGTAATTGATAGCCTGATTAAAATTCAATTAATTACAAGATGTAACTGTAAGAAACGTCTAAAGAAGAATAAAAAAAAAAATCAATAAAGCTTTAAAAGATAACGCAGGTAACATCGACTTTCACGTCAATCAAACAGCGACACAGGAAGCTGAAGAAATTAACCACCGCCTGCCTCATCCCCGCTGCCATCGATTTAAACTACAGCGTTTCTACAGTCACAACGCCGACGCCTCCAAACAACCTGCAGGCCCGTCCGTACGCTGTATCTGCGTCTTCCTAAAGCCATTCTCCTCAGCGCAAGTAAGTGACAGAGAGGCTCAGATCTTCATTAACCACAAATCCATCTGGCTGCCCGTCAATTCAGCCGATCAGCAGCGTCAGTGATGGGAAAGGTCGGATCCGGATCGCCGTCTAAGTGGGACGGCCGATCTGTGGAGCGGGCTGAGGCGGTCGATGCGTTTATACTCCGGGTCTAATGAGGCGAAAGCCGCCGATGTGCTGGCGTCAAGTTTCAAACATGTGACAAAGCACAAACGCTGCACTGCTGATGTCACGGATCAATATAACGAAAACAGGAATGATTAATGAGCTTAATCATGTAATATGATTTTTTAAAAAAACAGCCTTTATTATTATTTTTTCCCCTAAATTTAGCAAAATGACCCAAAAAGTTCAGAAATCTCAGCTACTCAAATTCTTGGGATGCTTAGGAAAGGAGGTTCAATGCTTCCTTTCCTTATCTCCTCATCATAGGAAACACTGGACGATGCATCATGAAAGAAGAGGAGATAATTCAATCCCACAAACCTTTGCAGCCCCAACATTCAAAGCAATGGTTATTTTTATCCAGTCTGATTAACCGTGGAAATAAAGAGTTTTTCTTTCCTTTTAAGAACTACAGACTTTCTGAAGTTGTGCTGATGTTACATGATGGATAAAATTCAGCGTTTCTGAAATAACAGAACAAGAAAGTAGCGGGAAACGCACTTGGACGAATATATTGTAAAACAACCGTTTCTGAAACGCGTCACGGCTTCCTGGAAGTGTCATCACATCTTTTTCCAAGAACATCACACATTTCTCTGACCATCTTTTCTTGAAATCATCGCGTTTTGAGGTCATGAAAGGAAAAAGACTTATGAAAGACTACAGGTGTTTCTTCTTACTCATTCCCGACGCAGTAAATGTGTTACAGTTATTACGTATGTGTAATGTCTCTGATTACACAAGCATGAAAAAAACGTAGATGACAGCACGACCCTGCAGGTCGCTACGTGGACGGATTTGAACCATGGACTGTATAAGAAGAACTGGACAAACCATCTGTTGGCCACGCCCATCTAATGTTAGTTATCACATGGTGGCTAATTTAAGCCCCGCCCACAAAAGGTTCTCACTAGCAGTGGGTTCGTACGAATCTCCCAGTTCGTACGAAAGACATTCGTAGAGGGGGGAATTTCCTAAAACCTTTGTAGGAAGTCGATACGACTGCCGTTCAATTTGCAAGCGAAAACTGGCGCATGCTTCAGAAAATGAGGTGATTTTCTGCCGCTCGCTGGCCGTAGAGTTTATATGATCCCCGTGAGGGTGCCTTGGACCTACCGACGGTTGTCTGAAGGTGGCTATTCGGTGGCAACCTGCAATTAACGGTGATCTCAACTTGGTCTGTATAAGTAGCGGCTGTCCAATATCTCCAAACATCTGTGTCTTGATCGTTCCACTGTAAGGAACCCTCAAGAACAACTTAATGTGTTCTTGCGCCATACTTATAGGAACATGGTATGTTGTTCCTAAGGTATTCGTCTATCCTCCGATGTAGCTATTCGTGGCGCACTTGTACAAAATCTTGGACATGACCATCGTCCTGGCCACGAACTTAGGAACGGGCTACGAACGCTGGATTCTTATAAGGCTGCCTCAAGGAGGTCATAGGAAATAATCTAAAAATTGTTCGTAGGGTGTTCACAGTCATTGGTATGAGTCATTAGTTTGGCTTAGCTAATGCTACGCTGTAACATTTAGCCTAGCTTAATTGCCTTAATTACTAATGGGACTTCTGATTTCTTATGTTAGCTTCCATAATGTCTAAGCTAAGCTAAGCTTCGCCCTTGAACCCTTCCAGATCAATCCAAAGCCAGTCGCAAGATTATTTTAGTGGAGCAACAACATATTATCTTTAAAGTAAGAGTAACTATGCTTTGTTTTGTTTTCATTCGTAGCTTAGGTGAAAAGTTTACCAATGATGCTAAGTAGCTAAATAAGAGCTACCCATCAAAACCACGAGTCCACCATCTTCTACATGACGACCCCAAAACACCTCCAGAGACACAAACTTCTTTTTTTTTTTTTAAATTATGTTTCAACCCCACCTTTTTATTCAATTGAATAAGTGAACCCCCGCACCCCACACCCCCACCACCACCACCTTCACCCCTTCCCCACTGGGAAATTCTGTGCATGCATGGCGGTGTTCAGTTCGGGCTAAATATCATCTGGCAACGTGTCAGGTTAGCTTCAGACACACCGAGTCCGTCTTCATTATCCACTCCACCGCGAGGAAATTAGCCATGGCGTAACACGATACCATGATGAGAAGTGGGGGGGAGTGAAAATAAAGAGTAGGTTTTTACAAGTACAATGAGAAAAGAAAGCAAACATCTCGACTCCTGCGTTGACGTCTTTAAACCGGGCTGATGCTGATTAGAGCTCTGCTCTGTGACGACGCAGATATCCAGGGAAGGTCACGTCTGTGTCTGAGGGCGCGTTTACAAGATCAGAGCAGTGGCGGCCATGACTATATAAGGTCTTCTCAAAGATCTGGGTGCAGAGACATCTCCCTGTCGCTCTCTCTCTCTCGTGCACTCCTCAAAACCTCTAAACACTGAGCGACCAGACCCACGGAGGTCCACTAAAGTGGGACATGAAAACTGCCACTACAAGTACAAATTTTTCATAAGTATAGTTTCTTTACTGTCCTTGTCAAGCAAAGCCAAACATGTTCGAACTGCAAGTCTCACCTCAAAATACCAAGCAGATCATTCATCATACTTAGTTTGTTACTACCCAGACGGTATCAGCGTCTGCAGCTTTAAATCCAACTCAGACCTCGGACAAGCACATGTGCTTCAGTTTAAGCCCCTTCCAGACATGCACTGCTTTTCATTAACCTGATAGCAGCTGAAAGTGACAGTGCCGTGTTTGGATGAGCACCTGGTTCTGCTCAGTAACATTTCGCACCAGTAATCTGGTTTAAAACGCCAGCCTGTGATGCTCCAGTTCAGATTAACACGTCAATAAGACACATGATCCATCGCTGAACCAAGGATGAGGTTTCTGATCTCTCTCGCTCACTCTCTCAACTGTATTCAGTTATTTTCAACTGCTCCCATTCACGTTTATCTTGTTTAACACAGTTCAGAGTGCTTGGGTGAAAAATACAGGTTTTTAATGGCAAAATGACAAGTTTCTTCATGAGAAAACTAACAGAATTTAGTTCCTATAAACTGTAACTATGTTATAACAGAGAAATAAATATTTTGAATTGTACAAATGTCATGTTCTCTGTATGCATCGTCTCTTCCTGTCAAGAACATTAATGTTAAAGTGAATAATATTTAAATTATTAGCATTTCCATCACAAGCATCTTTCAACAGCCAGATGAAAGCTTTAAAATTTCATCACTCTTGTCTGAATTAAAAAAAAAAAAAAGTCTAATCTGTCCATCTCTCAGGGTGACTTTCACTTTCAAAAGCACCTTATCTTCCTTATCTTTAATGCAAGTTTAGAATAATTTTACACTGATAAAGTTTGAACCTATGAACTTAAAAACACAGTAATCTGCTCAGATGGTTTTGTAACGATGGAGCTTCGATTGACACCACTTGTGTCACCATTTCAAACTGTTTTCTGATGCTAATGAAAAATACGTTATGTTTTAAGGATCAAATATCTATATTTGGACTATAACTCTGGACTATAACTCTGTTGGTGATGGGTTAATTCTTTACTGAATATAACCAACAAAAGCAGTTAAAAACACAAAAAGCAGCTGATGCTCACATTACCGATAATTCAAATAAAATAAACACGAGTTGATTCCTCCACAAGGCCACCGAAGACGAGCAGAAACCACAACATCTGCTCATTAGCCCCAAGTATTTCACCATGGCAACCAACCTACCCAACGAGTGTCCTGGGATGAAGTAAGTACGACTGCTACTGTGAGCTGACCGTTTTTTTGTTTTTTAATAAACTTGGCTGATAAATGTGTTGCATTGAATCACTGAACAGCTGTTTCTCCTCACTGTAAGTCATTAAATGTAATATGTCTGTCAGCAGGGTTTAATTTTCACAATTTACACGTCTCAAACCTCTGGATCTGCTGCAGGACCTTTCAGACAAATATGATCAAACAGATGCTAAAAATTTTATAATTTTGGATTCATGTTTCAATAATATGAAATATCAAAAGGAAAAAAATGGGTAATTATAGAGCTACAGGTAAAAGTATGCATCAAATGCACAATTAAAATAAACTGCATGATAAAATGTTGATTTAAGAGACTGAATTAAAGATGTTTTCAGGTGATAGATAGATTAGATAGATAGATAGATAGATAGATAGATAGATAGATAGATAGATAGATAGATAGATAGATAGATA
>JAOWBL010000303.1:0-17897 GCA_028564865.1 Zenarchopterus dispar | reverse complement strand
TATGTATGTATGTATGTATGTATGTATGTATGTATGTATGTATGTATGTATGTATGTATGTATGTATGTATATGTGTGTGTGTGTGTGTGTATATATATATGTATATGTGTGTGTGTGTGTGTGTATATATGTATATATGTATATATACATATGTATGTATATATATGTGTATATGCATATATATATGTATGTATGTATATATATATATATATATATATATATATATATATATGCTTTTACTGTATGAACTTGTTCATAAACTAGTCTCCATGGAGACGCTCATAAAGTCTTGGAACGCCGTGGATGACATCGTCGGTTATATTTGTTGTTGTCTGTGAAGCACGACTGTCCTTCATCCACTTCCTTCCTCCTTTTTCTGCGACGGCAGCTGAAGGACACCAAAAAAACAAAGCTTCTGGAAACAAAACTCATCAGTCCTGGAATCACAAATATTTAATTCTGATCATTTTATTTCCACTTTCTCTGTTTGGGCTGCTCTTGATTTGATCAAAAAAGGTTATTATCATACTGCTACTACACAAAGATGTTGATTGTTTTATCTTAATAAAATAAGTTAAATTTATTAAGAACAATGATTCAGCCTTAGGATTTGATGAAAATAACCTTTCAAGCACAAAACCAGGCTTTACTTCATGTTAACGCATTTTAACGGGTTTGATCGACAAAGCTGCTACTGATTTATCTTTCAACCATGTGAAATTATAATCATCACATCATATAAATGATTTATAGCTCTGTTGCTGATAGATATTTCGGTTTTGTGGTGGCAGGGTTGACCAACTTTTACCATGACTGACACTAACAAATTATTATAATTAATTATTAGGAGTTGTGAGCGGTATTTTTAATCCTGGCATGATTTGTTGTGCACGTGCAGCATGTTTCGGTCTGTAAATGCCAGTTTCCTGGAGCGTACTTTTATGAGTTTGTTTCTAAGTCTCCTCGAGACAAAGATGGGTCGAGAAGAACCGCAGACAGCGTGGGTGTAGGTGAGGTGGAGGAAGGATTTTTACTGCTTGATCGCCTCACTGAAACACTTGAATGTCGATTTTTGATGAATTTCATCTATAAATGTCTATAAAAGTCTGCTCTGGGACAGTCAGGTTCTGCTGTTTGGAGAAACCCATTTTCTTAATTTGGTGTTATTTTTCTTCTGGTGCACGTGGCCCACAGCCTCCTCCGGCCCAGCTGAGCAGCATGTTTCTCTACATAGACGAGGTGATTGACGTGTCGGGTCGCCTCCTCAGCCTGCTGGACCAGAAGCAAGTCCGGCCCGGAGACCCTGGCTTCCTGAAAACTCTCTGTAAGGGACGTTTGAGTCAACCGAAACCGTGTTTATAACCGCCCATCACACACCTGAACGGGCCGATAACGGGCTTGTTACCGGCCCGTTCGGGCTTCCTACAGGAAGTCGTGAGACTGGGATTGATTCTTACTGATGTTTCTGGTTCCAGATAGAAAAGTAACGCTGCTTTTAGCGTCAGAAGTGTTTCCTGTATGTCACAGCTGAAATCAAACTGGAGTGAGACCGTTCTTTATTTCTGTGACAGGTGAGTCCTTCCTCAGCCTCTCGGCAGACATCGAAGCGGCCTATAAGGAATATTTGGCCAACTATAACCAGGTTACCGTGGTGGAGAACAGCTACAAGCAGAAGGAGGCGCTTTGGATGGAGATCGTGAAGGTCATCAAGGCCTCAGCGTGAGTTTATGTCACTTCCTGTTGGGAGACGGAATACAAAATCCGAACCGGATCATCAAAGATCTCCTGATCTTGCGTTTGTTCCTGCAGTCCCGAAGTCAACGCCTCCTCGCTGAGCTTCTTCTTGGTGATGCCGGTCCAGCGGATCGCCCGCTACCCCCTCCTGCTGCAGACCATCCAGAAGCACACCGACCCCTCCCACCCGGCGTACGCGCTCCTGGAGCAGACGGCTCACACCTCCATCGCCCTCAACTGTCGCATCAACGAGTACAAACGCTTCAGGGAAGTCGGTAAGACGCCTGTCCGTCCACAACCAGGACGTGATCCTTCTCGTTTCCTGGTGGCGGTGGGAGAAGTGGGCTAAAGCAGCCCACCAGGGCACAGATCTGAAGTGGTCCTCGTATCTTGTAGCTGACAAGTACAAGAAGACGGAAACCCTGACCATCAAGGACAAGATCAACCGCCTCAACACCCACAGCATCGCCAAGAAGACGGCGAGGCTGAGTCAGCAAATAAAGCACGAGACTGGAATAGCGCCAAAGGTAGGACCCTGGTCTGTGGGGGACCCACAGTGACCACCATCCCGACCTCATGCATCAGCACATGAGAGCAGGGCTTTCAGAACCTCTGGAGGGTCGGGCGCAGAAATGTTCAGACTTTGTTTGTTTGTTTGTTTGTTTGTTTTTGGTCAGACTGGTTTGAATGTTGTTTTCTGTGTCCTGTTGGTAAAGTTGGGAGGTTTTTTTTAAAATTTTATTAACATGTCCTCATAGATTTATGGTGCAGCCCAGCTTTGTTTTTGATGACTTAGGTTGAGCGAGGGTTAATGTTTAACGGGGAATGTAAACAGAGGGAACCTGACACGAGTTGTTTACTCTGGACCCACCGTTCAGGTCCGATCGATACGGTCCTCCTGGCTTGAACCTGTTCTCCCGTTAATCTGGAGCCCTTTTTAAGGTTAAACGGGAGATTAAACTACACAAAAAAGCTCGCCTGGTCCTGAGGTCCGAAAGGACCGGTTTATGTTTGTGTTTCTGACAGTTGAACGCTCGCGGCTCCTGTCAGACTTTCCAGAGCGGGAATAAAACTCAAAAAGGAAAACAGGAAGGAGGCGTGCACGTGGAAACTAGTGTTTGAAGTGGAATTGACTCACCACAGTTACATAACTAAACTTAATAAACTCGAGTTCATGGAGTCTGAACTTTGGTGGCAGCAATTATTAGAATATAAAATCTAAAGAGAGAAAGCTGAACGTAGGTTCAAATGATGTTAGACTAAAAAAGTGGCAGGTTTGAGTGTGCACGGACAGGTGTCACTCCTCCGCCTCTCTGTTGCAGCTGGTGGATGAAGAGTTCGATGCCCTGGAAGGCTTCTTCTACGTCCTGGAGAACGGGATCCTGGAGCTTCTGGAGAACGTGGAGACCTTCCTGCTCCACTTACAGGTGTTTGTGTTTTCAGCAACGCAAAGAATCCCCAAACCCAAACTTAGGCGTTTAAAAACAAAAATGTTTTAACCCTGAAGCTGAAAATACCAGAACTGCGGTTTAAATGCAGATCTCATTATTTGTCCCTATTTTTTTCTTTTTTTTTGGTCCCGGGCCAAGTGTCTTATTTCAGATTGTTTTGTTCCTTGTTGGCACTGATTTAGAAATAATTTTTAACGTGTCAGAGATAAAACAATGACAGACTGTTTTTTTTTAGTGGTGTTTTGGAGCTTAAACTCTTCACGTTTTCACATCAGAACTGAGTTCATTTTTAAACGTACAACGTAGAAGCACATCTTCGAACGTTTTCTGGGTCAGTTTCTCTATTTGTTAAGGTTTTCTGCACCCACTTGTGGTTTTTTGTTTCAGATTTAGATTTTACAAGCGAGTGTGAAACTTTTCCAGTCCAGCGGTGACTGATGGAGGACTGAAACACAAGCGTGTGTTTATTCATTCACAATTTGCCAAATGTTTGAGTCACGTTGTGGAAACTCGGTCGCTGCTTTCAGGCCCCGAGGTCAAACACGTGTTTCCCCCCTCAGAGACATTTTAAACTCGTTTTTTTTCCTCACTCGTCTGTCTCACGGACAGACGGGTGGACGGATGAACTCTGAGGAACCTGATTATTAATAACGAACATTTCTCTTGTTACTTTCACACATGGAGCCGCTTCGTTTTGTTTTATATCATTTGTGATTCTCCTGCAGATGTTCTTGGCCTGCAAGACGGAAGAGTTTGATTTTGATCTGGATGGAGAGAAGGCCCCCATCTGCTACAAGGAGATCACCACCGCGCTCAGACAGTGGATCCTTCCCACCTTTGTGAGTCACATGACTTCACTGATGGAAAAGACGCAGATGTTTAAAGCACAAAAGAAAACGTGTCCACGTGCACGTTGAGAGGCAACTCGAGTGAAACGTGCGAGACTCCAGATGTGAACTCGTCGATGCAAGTAAACGCATCATTTCCCTCCTGTCCTCCGTCCAACCAGGAAAAGAGGATGAGGACGTTGATCCACAAGCCGCTGTGTGCGCTCCGGGACCTCCTCACGGGCCCGAGGAACCTGATCAGGAAGAGACTCGACAAGCTGCTCGACTACGAAGTGATCGAAGCCAAATCCAACCTGAGCTATGAGGAGCAGGCCGTGGCCAACACCTACAGGTGGGGGTGGAGGTGGAGGTGAGGGTGGGGGTTCCCTATTTAACAATATTTGAGATTCCTTCTGTTTTTGGTTTTATTTTCTTTTTAAAACAGAATGTTTACTGGATTATTTATCTTGTACGTTTCTACTCCCTCTGGAACAGCTCGTGTGATGAAACCGTGGTTCTAGTTGATCGACGTCATGTTTGAATGAAAACATCACAAAGGTTTCACATTTCAGGAAATCTCAAAAGTATGATCTTTAATTTATTTCCTCCTCCTCTCCTCATCTCCTCCTCTCATCTCTTTATCTCCTCCTCTCCTCCTCTCCTCATGTCTTCCCCTTCTCCTCTCCTCCCCTCCTCATCTCATGTCCTTCCCTTCTCCTCTCCTCCCCTCCTCATCTCTTTATCTTCTCCCCTTCTCCTCTCCTCCCCTCCTCATCTCATGTCCTTCCCTTCTCTTCTCCTTGTCTTCTTCTCTCCTCATCTCCTCATCTCTTCATCTCTTCCCCTCCTCCTCTCCTCATCTCATTATCTCTTACTCTCCTCCTCTCCTACTCTCCTCTTCTCATCTCCTCCCCTCATCTCTTTATCTCCTCCCCTTCTCCTCTCCCCTCCTCATCTCCTCATGTCCTCCCCTTCTGCTCTCCTTGTCTTCTCCTCTCCTTGTCTCCTCCTCTCTTCGTCTCCTCCCCTTCTATCCTCCTCCTGTCCTCGTCTCCTCATCTCCTCGTCTCCTCGTCTCAGGACCATGAACACTTTGCTCCTCAATGAGCTTCCTCGCTTCAACGGTCTGGCTCTGCAGATGATCTGGGGCATGCTGGGAACGTTCAGCTGTCTGCACAAAGACCTCGCTGCAGATATGGAGCAGCTCTTCCAGAGCTTCGCGCAGCAGGTACGCTCCTGTAACCTTCACGGATGAGTAAAAATACTTTTTTGTAATCAGGGTGGGTTCCAGGTAAAGTTCAGGTGTTCTTGCTTGTGTTTTCAGTTCAGACGACGACATTCAACGTTTAAGATTTTCTTCCATTTTTGTTTCTCCGTCTGCAGCTGCCTCACAGCTCTCTCTCCCCCAGTGCATTCTGGGAGTGGGCAGACTCTGCAGTCCTCGAAGGTGCACGGAAGCTGGAGACTTTGTGTGAATGTGTCGGGGACACACTCAACGCACCAGTCGTCCAGGTTGGACTCACAACGCTGTTCTTTTCTAGCATTTCTCTGAGTTTCTGACCAAGAACGCTGAGGAAGGACTTTCAGGAATGTTTAACTTGTTTAGTTTGATTTATCGTCCCTACAACCCAGAGTTGTTGTGTAATCCTGGAGAACAAACAGGCTTATCGACAGACTGTAAAGGAGAAAAGTCGTTTACCACGACGGTCTGCTGAGCAGCTGCTGTCCGTCACCTGATCGCTCACCTCATGTAATCAAGACGTTTTAGCGATTGTTTACCAGCGTATTTAGAGATAAACAAAGAGACTGAATTTTATTACCTAGAAAATATCACAGATAATATAAAAGAGCTTCTTTATTGCTGCTAGTGACAACTTTATTCCCCTATGACTCATTTCCCCTTTGATGTTTTATGTCCTAACATGATCATATGTTTTAAAAATCACCTCACAACAGTTTTCTACAAGTGTGAAGGAAAACAAATGAGTCAGCAGATATTTGCTGCAGATAAAAACACTTAGCCCTTTTTCTTCTTTGCTTTAGTGTTTCTGGTTTGTTTTCACTGGTCAGAAGTGAAGATTTAGTTTCTTCAATACATGTTTTTTAAATTTAAAAATCAAACAACCAAGAAAAAAACATTTATTTTGGGCTGCTTCCGTTTCTTGATCCATCACCAGACATGAAGTGGGCCAGACTCTTTAAAACTTGCTAAGCAGCTTCCACACATGACATTTTTGAAGAGTGGGATAAATAGTCGCACCTTGCTTTGTTTGGGGTTTAAAAATAACCTCCGAATAAATGTCAATAGTTGCTGCCAAGTCATTGTTCACGTGAAACAGCTCATTAATGTTTGAGAATGTGCCTTTTCTTGTTATACAACTTTCTTCACTATTTCCTGTCTGTTCACGCCTTCAGTAACAGGAAATGTTCGTTTGACAGGAGCTGTCATTTATAGAAATAGTTTTGAAGGATAATTTGTCATCATTTTGTTGTTCTGTTTCTGTGATTTGATTTATTTTTAGGTTGTCAAGTGTTTAAATGATTCAACATACCATATTTACAGGACTATAGAGCGCATCGGAATATAAGCCGCACCCAATACATTTTAAAAGAAAAAAATATGTTTCCACATATTAGCCACACCTGACTATAAGGCGCAGATATATTCGTTGTGAAATTAGATATTTACACAGAAAGATTTTGTAAATGTTTATTTACATACCAAACGGTGCCTCTAACATGGCAGTAAAACGGCTGATCGAACAAAACAATAAAGTCATTAATGTTTTTATCCCTCCTGGATTGACAGATCGATTGCTTTCAACTTAAAAGCTGCATCATATGCTTTTCTTCTTGTACTTTCCATGATGGCGCGTGAAAATTATTTTGCGTTCCTGCTTGTCTTCTTCTTTACATTGACCTCTTGAGTCTGTCTCGTTTTTGCACCTCCTGCGCCCCCTGGTGGCCGTTAGCGAAGAAAAAAATCTATAGATAAGCCGCATCGTTGTATAAGCCGCAGGGTTCAAAGCGTGGGGAAAAAAGTAGCGGCTTCTAGTCCGGTAAATACGGTACTTAATTTTAAGGCAAATGTGGATTCACATTTTGTGTTTTTTGGTTTGTTCTGATAAGTTTTTCACTCAAGTCAGTGTAAGAAAACTACATTCTTTAACTTCATCAAGTTTTTTTGTCATTTTGTTTTGATGTATTTCTGTTTTCATGTTTTTTTGTGTTATTTCTGTCAGCCTCTGAGCCCGTCCTCTCAGCGTCGCCTCCAGCAGCTGACGGATAAACACGGTTCTGGAAAGATCTACCAGGTGACGAGCACGGTGGCGGGCAGCCGGGACCTGGACCTGAACGTGTCTAAGGGGGAGCTGGTGGCTGTCATCAGCGAGGCTGACACCCGCGGAGACAAGAGGAGGTGGCTGGTCGATGCAGGAGGTAGAAACCGCTATCCAAACCACTACAAATGCATTCTTAACACTCATGAACTCAACAGAGCTGCACGAGGACATTACATATACAGAAAACAATAGAAGTTATTGAAAAGACAGATTTCTGTTGTGCCCCAAGGTTAAAGCTGCAGGACATAAAAACTGCATTTCTAGTTGGACTCGATCACACGTTTAATCACAAGCTGTGAAAATTTCCTGTCAGGAGCAACTGAGCTGTATAGGTTGACTTTAAGCGGAGAAAATAAAGATGAAGATGATGAAAATATACAGCATGAAGAGGAGCTGCAGCATCTCCGGCGGAGGAAGCTGAAGCCAAAGCGGCACATTAGCGCCATCTTTTGGTCATTTGTTGGTGTTACACTGAAACTGGTGTCCAGATTCTTCTCTAAGGTTGTTTTCATGTACAGTCCAAAACTGAGCTCAGGAACCAGGAGAGAAAGTTCTCAGTTATTTTTACTTTCATATTTATGAGTTTATTTGTTGTAAAAGGTCTTAATTCTCTCTCTTGTCCTTGTCAGAGCTGATGATGTTCCTTTAGCACGCTCACCCCTTCCTGCTTTGGGTTATGGGTAACTGTCACTTGGGACAAAATGACACAGGGATTCTTCTAATGATGTTTGTGACGCTTCATCCCTCACCAACGTCACATGTGTTGTAACTATGGCAACCCCTGAGGACCAGGAACCTGGAGATTTTTTTTTGTTGTTGACAATACTCAGATCAAGCAAACAACCTCATCGAGGTCGACTCAGTTTATTTGAGGTTTTCTAAACTGAATCAGCTGCTCCCACATGTTCAGTGACCTTCCCGTTGCCATGGTTACTCATCATAACAGATGCCAAAGAAACACCTTGTGTATCCAGAGCAGCAGAGAAAATAGAGGTACCAGAGCTTCTAGAACGATGACTGGACTGAAAATCTGCTTCTGTCCAGGGAGAAGAGGCTACGTTCCCTCCTCAAAGCTCCTTCGTTACCACATGGCGGCGGATGACCCGCCCCCTTCGCCACACCTGGCCGTCCCGGTGGATGTGATTGGAATCAGAAGGCACTCCTACACCCCGGAGAGCCAGCCTCCCCGAGTCGTGAGCCAGCCTTGCTTCCAGGTAAATCGCTGCCGAGTTTGATTTATGAGCCGCCTCAACAACATCTGTCAGTAATAACAAACCCAAAAAGAAGTCATGCATCAAACGATTACACTGAACCACATGTTCCACTAAATGCAGGTACGGCAGCTTGGACTTTTTTGGTTTTTTTTAATTGTGAAATACACACAAATAACTATTGAGCTCAGATTCAGGTGCAGTATTTATATATGGAGGGAAATATCTTTTGTTACAAAGCCTCATTATAAAGAAAAAAAATGATAACACTCTTATATATAAAAATAGACAGTTCAAATAAATAATAGTATGTGGAAATATAAAAAGTAAAATAATAAGATAGTATGTAAATGTGAGCACATGATACCTGTGCTCTCATCTGCAGTGGTGAATTATTGCATGTTTTGTGGTTATTTGTGGAAATAAAGCCAGGATAGAGGGCGGGCCACAACACACCCACACCAGAACCTTTATTACAGCAGGTTTACGGTGTCCCGGTCCTACTCGAGTCCACGAGCAGCTCTTTAGGCTCCGCTGCAGATCTTTGTGCTTGCAACAGGCATCAAACTTCATCCCTGCAGTCAGCTTCTCCCTCGTTTTGTCCTCTGAGAACGTGGACCTCGGCTTGCTGCTGTGGGTTTAAATTTTCTGCTCTCAGACCCCCTGAAATGTGTCGCATTTTCTAAATTAAATGTTTCAGACTCCGGCGTGCAAGTCGTCCATACGGCTGAGTGATCGATGGGACAGGAAGCATCAATCTGTCATCAGCTTGTCTGTGTGTTTTTACTGGGATGTCTGCCTTTGTCAGGACTTTTTATTTTCTTTAAATATTAACTTTAACCTGAGGACTTTTTAGACGGGGAGGATTTTGAGCCGAGGGTAAATCCTATTGTTTTAGTTATATAAGTACAGTAAAGGTCTGCAGAATTTATTCAGTGAGAGTCCTCACGATGATTGAAAGCTGTGTGTGTGTGTGTGTGTGTGTGTGTGTGTGTGTGTGTGTGTGTGTGTGTGTTATTAATGGGAAGGTCCATAATTGGCTGTTTAACCTTGTAAGTCGGTTACCGTGTGAAGGGTTGCAGTTTAATTTATGCGGCGTGGAGCTGCGGGCCGAGATAAAGCTCGCCCATCTGTGTGTGTGTGTGTGTGTGGGTGTGTGTGCATGTGCATGTACGGCGGCGTGTTGCTGGATTGATTTACATCTGCGACCATGTGAGTGTGATGGAGAAGGGTTCAGGGCCAGTAAATTTGCGATGGTTTATGAGTGGGTATATGAGAGATTTAGGTGAGTGTTTGTGTGTTCGTGCTCTGTGGATTACTCATGCTGTGGAGACCTGTGTGTGTGTGTGTGAATGAGATATGCCTCGGCTGTTAAAATGAGCGATTGCTCCGGTGACCTTATACGGGTGGTTTTTTCCTCCTCCTCCCCCCTCCGTCCATCCTCCGTGACCCTGAGTCCACTCGTATACAAAACACAAACACCCCACTCGTCTGTGTTGCTGTGGATGAAACGCAAACGTTCATTTTTTGTCTGCTCCTTCAACACAAAACAACTTTCTAGTGTTGGTCATGGTGGAGGAGAAAAGGGAAAAAACTGCTGTTTAAAGATGTTAACAACAACTTTCAACTCTGCTCTTCTAATGTTCTTGGTTAAAATGAGAAAATGTTGAAAAGTTGTTGACTCCATCAACCTGGAGCTGGAAAGACCTGGGAATGCTGCTCCTGATAGGTGGATGAGTGACGGATACCTATAGCACAGGATGAGGCCCCCCCCAAAAAAATTTAAATCCTCAAATGAAGTCAATGCTGAGTCAGCAGGTCTGAAGCCAGACTGATCAATCTTTGTGGAAAATAAACCCATTTTTATTCCATCTCTTCACGTATCTGTAATGGTTTCAGGTTCCTGTTGTGCCATTTTTTTTATTATTTAGTTTTGGAGTAAAACACCTACAAGTGTCATTTTTGAATGTGCAAGCTGAGTCGGTAAATGATTGCAGAGCGTGTTGCTATGGCAACATGGAAAATGTCAGTGAAACAGGCTATAATTTGATGTATTTATATTGCATTTTAGCACGTAAACATAATATTCTTGTGATTCCTGGCAGGACTGTTTAAAGAAAATCAAGAAATAATATGGAAAGAATGAATAATGTGACAGGTAGTAAAATATAGAAAGTAAAATAAAGACTCTAAAAAGAATTGACTGTCAGAGATAGAAAAAACAAAACAAAAACAAATAGTGAATCCATCCTACAGAGTCAGAATCAGAACAGGAGGTTCAGAGTCTAAAGTGCTAAAGACATTTTTTAGACATAAAGACATGCTAAACTTTCTAAAGCGAACAATTATATTTAAACCTAGACAAGTGTGTGTGTATATGATATATATATATATAGAGAGAGAGAGAGAGAGAGAGAGAGAGAGAGAGATTCATTATCCCAGAAAAATAATAGTGGGGTCTGATCTAAAAATATTTCTTTGAAAAGTCTTAAATAATGTATACTGCAACATTTACTTTCCCTTTGGGTATTTAAAAAGCATTTAGGAATTTAGTCCTAATTAATAACTTAAACAGTTGCTTGCCCTTCTTTGTCTATTGTATTGTCCGATACATCCTCTAGAGCTGTGCTGATTATAGCACGGATTAGATTGTATATCTATTTCCTATTGTCATTTATTTTCTTCAGTGGTTAATTTATTGACTGTTTCTGTGTAGACATTTTTTTTCATGATGAGAAAGGAATATTATAATATACAACTGGCTACTGCGGGTTACCTTTTTTTTGGTTTGTAAAATGGTGAAATGGAGAAACAGAGAAAAAGTCAGATTTTGTTGTCACTGTGACAATCATGTTGCATAATTACCACTTAGACTTTGGGATGAAAGACACTTGGAGATCTTTTGTAATATATTAAGTGTCTTTGGCTTCTATCTTGAGGTCAGAAAGGTAAGTCAAGTCAAGTTTATTTATGAAGCACATTTTAAAAACAAAAAGACATGGTCCTCAGTCGGAAAAGGGTGGAGTGCCCTCTTCGGGTCGGGAATCAGGTGCTGCCCCAAGTGGAGGATTTCAAGTATCTCGGGGTCTTGTGCACGAGTGAAGGAAGGATAGAGTGGGAGATTGATAGGCGGATTGGTGCAGCAACCGCAGTGATGTGGGCTCTATATCGGTCCATCGTGGTGAAGAAGGAGCTGAGCCGAAAGGTAAAGGTCTCGATTTACCAGTCGGTCTATGTTCCTACCCTCACCTATGGTCACGAGCTGTGGGTCATGTCCGAAAGAACAAGATCGCAGATACAAACGGCCGAAATGTGTTTCCTTAGCAGGGTGGCTGGGGTCTCCCTTAGAGATAGGGTGAGAAGCTCAGTCATTTGGGAGGAGCTCAGAGTAGAGCCGCTGCTCCTCCGTATTGAGAGAAGCCAGATGAGGTGGATCGGGCATCTGGTGAGGATGCCTCCTGGACACCCCCCTGATGAGGTTTTCCAGGCATGACCCACTGGGAGGAGACCCCGGGGAAGACCCAGGACACGTTGGAGAGACTATGTCTCTTGGTTGGCCTGGGAACGCCTCGAGATCCCCCAGATGAGCTGGACGAAGTGGCTGGGGAGAAGGAAATCTGGGCTTTCCTGCTTAGGCTACTGCCCCCACGACCCAAATAAGTATAAGCGGAAGAAGATGGATGGATGGATGGATGGATTTAAAAACAACCAAAGTTGACCAAAGTGCTGTACAGATAACGTTTATAATAACAATAAAACAGGACATAAGAAACCATATAATGTTATATAAAACTATGATGCATCACTTCAGATAAAACCACAGTAATAAAACATATATGTCAAATTTAAACCTAATTAAAAGCCAGGGCAAAAAGGTGGTTTTTGAGTTTAGATTTAAAAGTTCCTAAGCTTATGCAGAATCTTATGTGGGGTGGCAGATTGTTCTATAACTTGGGTGCAACTATTGCAAAAGCATGCACTCTGTTTTTAGCTTGCTTTTTGGGACATCTAAAAGTAACTGATCAGCTGATCTTAGAGCTCTCTTGGACTTGTAAACATGCAGAAGTTCTGCAAGGTATGAAGGAACATCACCACTTAGGACCTTAAAACAAGCAATAAGATTTTGAAATCAATCCTGCGGGAGAATGGAAGCCAGTGCAGAGAGGAAAGAACAGGAGTGATGTGGTCTCTCTTTTTATTGCCAATCAGCAAGCAAGCAGCAGCAATCTGCACCAGCTGCAGGCATTGCAGTGAAGACTGATCTAATCCAATATAGAGAAAGTTACAAGCCTTGCAGTAATGAAAGCATCGACAACTCTTTCAAGATCCTTGGTGGAAAGATAAGGCTTAAGTTTTCCTAGCAGTCTTAAATGATAAAAAAAAGCACTCTTCACAACAGAGCTGAACTTTTTTTAATCAAATTGAAAAGCACTCTCCGAAAGATATACTGAAGCTCTTGATAGAGGAACAACACTTAGAAGCAAGGGACCCCAAAAAAAGAAGAGGTCTGGGGCCTTTGAATGCCCAAACACAATGACTTCAGTTTTTTTATTCTTTAAATGTAAAAAGCTCTGTTCCATCCAGGTCTTAATCTCCCTTAGACAATAAAATAAAGGCTACAGAGACTCCTTACAGTCTATTCTTAAAGGGAGTTAGATTTGTATGTCATCTGCAAATGAATGGAAGGGGGCATTGTGTTTATGCAGCACAGAACCCAGGGGGAGTATATACAAAATAAACAAGGGGCCAAGAATGGACCCTTGAGGGACCCCGCATGTTAGTAGGGCTCTGAAGAATATTCACTGAGATGAACAGAAAAACTTCTGTCTGTGAGGTAGGACTAGAAGAACTTAAAGGATGTGCCTTTTACACCCTTTTGTAGAAAGAGATTAATTTTTAAAAAACTGGCAGAGATGTTTTTCTTATGCCTTATCACAACTTCAAATGACTCATTACAGCATAATTACATTGAGTCTGTGATAGTGATGCAATTGACTTTGTTCTTTATTTTCTAAAGAGTCAATTCAAAAAATCTGAATGAAAAGAAATCTCAACAGTTTTGTAAATAGCAGTACCAGATTGTGTCTTCACTGAATGCAGCATGTTCTTAAAATTTAAAAAAAGAAAAAGCAAGAATATCTCCATAGATAGAGAGGATATAAGGGATGTATGACTAGAAAGGGAGGAGACGAAGATAAATGAGATAGGAAGGATGGGGTATGTCAAATCCAAGATTCCTTTGACCTGTGTGCAGAGCATTACAGATCCACTATTGATCCCATTACAGCTGGGAGATTTTATAGACAGCTCTGCTTCAGAGTTATCAGGAAGTTCACACAGTGCATTAATTAATCTGAATCATTAACAATGAAAGGTTGTGTTTCTATACATGCACAGTCATTGGACTGCACATGCACAGATACTTGTGAATCACTGACTTTTTGGGTGCCTTATATCTCCTCAAAACCTTGATTAATTACTTAAAAAGACTGTGATTATATTACAGTGGAGAGGTCGGGGGCTTCGTGCTGGTGAACAGGAGAAAATCACCTCAGGAGGAATGTGCTTCATTCACCTTCATCATTTTTTCCATTTACTCAGGATAATATCTCACACATGTCTGAGCACAATAAGCATCTGCTAAATTCAAAATCAAAGCTTGTCATTAAGAAGAGGCAGAAAACACCCGATTAGAGTGTTAGCTCAGTTAAATTGCAGACACCTATGTTATTTTGAAGCAAATAGATCTCAGAAAGAATGACAGTGAGAGAACTTCATAGCATTTACCTCTAGGACTTTTAGCTAACAGTTTTTTTTTCTTTGCAGTCTGATGAGGGGGACTGAACGCCTGCTTCAGTGGGGAGCTATCTAACTGAAAAAGTGGGGGACTTCAGATTGCAAATTAGAAAACCTGTGTCCTGCTACCCATCTCATAAACTTCTTTAAGTTATTTTAACTAACAGTTAGTATCATTCAGATAAGTTCAGATATGCAGGACAATGTTCTGGTATCCCTGAGCACATTTACTAAGCCAATAATCATAATCTAAAGACACCTAATGTCATGATTCTCCGAAACATTCTATTTTGTTTTGTGTTTGTCTCCCCCTCCCTTTCTGTGTTGCTGTTAATACCTCCTACCTGGGCGTGGCTGCTGTAACCTCACACCTGGTTGCAATCAATTCTCCAGTATTTGAGGACCTGCTTTCCAGCAATTCCTCGACAGTTGGTCTTTCTTCATTCCCTATCCTGTCTGTTGTCTGCCTGCCCAGTTGTTTGGAGTCCTGTCAACCTGCCTGTCTGCCTGATCATCCGGAATCCTTTCCCCCTTTTTGTCTGCTTCCCGGCCTGTTTTTCTCTGTGGACTGTGAGACATCCTGTTTGTATACTTGAGACCATCCTTGACTGCCTGCCTGCTGTAGCACCACCATTCAACACCTTCCTCGGCTACCTATCTGCTGGAGCTCTCACCATTCAGACAAGGACTTGAACATTTAATAAAGACTGTTAAGCTCTTCTTTAAGATCGTCTGCTCTTGGGTCCTGATCTACACCGTGACACCTAATTAATGCTGATACTTGTGAAATTTGATGTGACATTTTTCAATATGTGTGACAACTGTAAAATGTTCATTATTTTTCTTTTTCTTATTTTATTTTGTTGTTAAACATCTGGATATATTTCCACAGAGTGATGTGAGTTGTACAGTTCATTACATTGCATGGGCACAGGTAAGGATAAGTGACTGTAGAGTGAAGGACTTTTTTTATTTTAGATGAAAAAGTTGGTCTTTGTAGAGCACTTGGGTGTGCTGTGTTTTTTGCCTTCTAAGAATCTGCTCCCTTCCCATTTGGGTTTGCTCAATGACATTTCCAGATGTAAGTGGTTCATAGAGGCTGTGACTGAGGAGAGGGTGATATTTTGTGCCTCTGCAAGTGCTTGACAATAGCTTAGAAGCACTGGCATTTGTGAAAGTGTTGTGTGGGACACTCCCAAGACTTTCTATCATAAGAGCAGAAAATTACACCTTAAACACTTCTATCTGTTGCAGTGATCTGTGCTCAAACGATATTAGAATAGAAAAATAACACAAAAGAGATGATTTGCAGCAAAAAGGAGAAATGGCACAAAGGAAGAAAGCAACAGAACGATAAAGGACAAAAGAAATAATAAATACATCAGCCAAGTCACAATTCTCAAGTGGTTCACTACATCAAAGGTTCTTCACTTCTTTCCCACTAAACCTCCCTTGAGTGCTGCACACACCTCCCTGAAGAGTACAGAAAGCCTTCTGCTGTTGATCTTGTATGAAAAACGTATAAAGTGTTCAGCACAGTGAGTAAAAGTGACACATCTCTAGAAAACAAATTCACAAGTGACTGTGCAAGATTCAAATAAGCTCAAAGAGACAGAACAAAGATTCAACAAGGGGAACTGATATATTATTCACAGTATTACTATGCTCCTAAAAGATATTATACCATGGAAAAATATTTTGTGTTTGGTAAAGTACTGCAGAAATTCTTAAAATACATTTGTATCTAACTCATTATCTTCAAGCAGTAAAGGACCAGGTAACATGATTTCAGAAGCAATGCTCAGTCAAAAACCTGATTCATAACCTTTTTATACAATAAATAGCACATAGATTTTAAAACCATTTTTTTTTACCAAAGTTAAATTTTTTTTTTCTTGATCTCCAGAAGCTATAGTGAAGGCACCAAACAAACTTACAGAAGCTTGTTATATTCATTAAATATTACACCTTAATGCCACATTGTAAGCAGTTCTTGTGGCATTACACAAGAACTGACTAATCAGGGTGCACCATAATTTCAGATCACCAAGGCTTCTGGGGATCTTATACATATATATATATATATATATGTATGTATGTTTGTGTGTGTGTGTGTGTGTATGTGTGTGTGTGTGTGTGTGTGTTTTCCTTTTCAACAAGAAAATTCAGGGTCATTAAGAGTTTCTCTTTATTCACTTTATTTACACATTTTCAGTATCTTGCTTTCCTTCTGGGAAGATCCTGGAGAAGAACGACTTCCTGCTTGGCTTTGCCGTTTCTTTCAGCTTGTCTCTCAGTTTTAAAAACATTGGATCAGTAGACATTTTCTCCAATTCTTTTTCGATCTCGCTCATGATTCCAGTCACTCTACCGTATTCAGCCGTTTGATCTGACATGACAAACAGCTGTATTTGCTGCAGGAACTTCGTAACTTCCTCGTTTAAGGTCTCAAAAATCGCCTCCTGAGCATAGTCTGTCTCACATGCACCAAGTATTTTTCTGACTTTGGAAATCATAGAGTCTGAAAGACTTTTCTCTATTGAATTGTAGGGAATCTTGTAGTTGCGTTCAGGCATCCAGTGTTCATACATTTCATTTACCAGCCTCGAATAAAGAATCCAGGCTTGTTCAAACAATGCACTGTCGTTAAAGATGGTTTTGTCTGACAAATCATAATGTGTCATTTTTAGGTACAGCTTCCAAACATCTAATTTATATTTATCAAAGTTAAATTTAGGAAGCTTTTGGTTTCTCAAATTGAATTTTGTTGATTTCCGCTGATAATGTTGTGACTCTTGACTGTCATCTTGATTTTCTGGTAAATTAAACTTAACTTTGGCATTTCTCATTGGGTAATATGCATTGCATTTGACGTCGAGAATACTTTGTTCCTCTTTGTCATGAAACTTTTCTTTCAGCTCCGAAGTCATGCTATAAAACTCTTTCTTTGCATAGTTCAGAAAGTATTCTCTGGGTTGCTCGGAATATACAGAATGTGCCGATATGAAGTGTTTCAGCTCACTGACAATTATGCCCCCTGTAAAATAAGTTACCAGTGGTGTTTCTGAGCTTTTGGTAGCAGGTTTTTTTACATCGTTTTTCGGGTATTTTTGAAGCAAGTCCACAAGTTTATTTCCAATTCTCTGAATTTCATGTTCGCTGGGCATGGTAAGTGTAAAGATGCTTTCACCCCTTGCACTTAAGTTTGTGGGTTTACTGAACCATCTGATAATGCCTTTTTTCATGCACTCCACTATTTCAACATTTATATTGTATTCTTGATCAGAATCATCATTCTTCTTTTCTAAGCATGTTTTAAAATATTTCGTGGTGTCAGAAATCATTCGACCAAAATGTTTTATGTTAGGAACAAATTCACACAGGTAATCAGCCGACTCACTTGACATGTTTGTAGTTGAATTTAGATGAGAATCAACGTGTTTTTCTATTTCTTCCTCAACCATTTCAATCAGCTTCTTTCCCTGCTCACAGTTGTCCAGATCTGTATCAAACAGTAAGCACAAGTTCCTTTGGAG
>JAOWBL010000302.1:0-17899 GCA_028564865.1 Zenarchopterus dispar | reverse complement strand
AAGTTGTTGTTTCATGACTAACCACATGACCACATGACAGCATATACAACTTATACTCTTGTCCATCCGTCCATCCATCCATCCATCCTCTTCTGCTTATCCATATGCGGGTCACGAGAGCAGTAGCATAAGCAAGGAGGCCCAGACGTCCTTCTCCCAAGCCACTTCGTCCAGCTCACGTGGGGGGATCCCAAGGCGTACCCAGGTCAGCCAAGTGACATGTGTCCTGAAGTTGGACATGTGTCCAACGTGTCCTGGGTCTTCCCTGGGGTCTCCTCCCAGTGGGACATGCCCTAAAAACCTCACCAGGAAGGCATCCAGAAGGCAGGAGGCTCATCCATGATGAGCACAGAAGTCCAAAAACAAAACACCACAAACAGCAGTCAGAACCTGCCCACCAACCCGGAGGTGAAGGGAGACTACCCTCTCGTTCACCGGTGTGAACCCCAATGTACAGGCCCCAAGCTGGGGGGCAATAGGTATGCCCACCCCTGCATGGTGCCTCTCACCATGGGCAACTCCAGAGTGGAACAGGGTCCAACCCCTCTCAAGAGGACTGGTAGTCGGAACCTCTCAACCTCATACACCAGCTAAGGCTCCTTCCCCACCAAAGAGGTAACGACATATGTCCCTAGAGCTAGCTTCTGCAGCTGAGGATCAGACCACTAAGGTCCCTGCCTTAGGCCGCCACCCAGCTCACACTGCACCTGACCCCTATGGGCCCTCTCACAGGTGGTGAGCCCATGGGAAGGGGAGCCCATGTTTCCTCTTGGGGGTGCCCCAAGGATGCAGGCCCAGCCACCAGGCGCTCGCCATCAAACCCTACCTCCAGGCCTGGCTCCAGGGGGGAGTCCTGGTGACCCATGTCTGGGCAAGGGAAAACTAGAACTCCTGTTTTTATACATCATATGGGGTCATTTGAGTCGCGCTAGGACGTGTTTGTCTTAGGTGACCCTACCAAGAGCTTAAGCCCCGGACAACTGACTTTCTAAGATAACTGAAACACTCAAACTCCTCCAACCCGACAAGGTGCCGGCACAAATTACGATTTATATTCAGAGTAAAGTGCTAGACAGTATGTGAAAGCGTACTTCTCAAATTTGTTTCACACTTCATATTTAATTGCTAATTAGCTGGCCTCCAACAGGCCACAAATATTTCAAAAAAAAAACAAAAACGCACATTACAAAGCCAGTAAAATACCACCAAGCTAGCTTAGCTTTCAAGCTACAACACCGTCGGATAAGTTTGGCTAAATTTAGTCTTGTTATTGTAAATATACACACAAAACATTAACAATAAACGAAGTGGTAACTTACCGAAGGACTCCAACGTCGAGTGTGAAACATTTGCCTCCGACCACGTTTTGTCCGACGACGAAGTTCAGCCACGTGGGCCGTAAAACGTCCTATTTAGTCTCTTCTTCGGAAGGTTTTGTCTTTCTTTCTTTCATTTCTTAAATTTGAGTTAGTCTTCGTCCTGACGCGAAACCAAAAACGCTAATTCATAAACGTGTACAAGGATATAAGTTAAAAGTTGCAGTTTGGGTAAACTACGCGTGATCCCGTCGTGCGTCGGTTAATTAGAGCGCGAGAACGTGAACCTCAATCACGTGATGGGTTGAAGCACCCGGACAAAATATCTAAAATTAAAAAAAAAAAAAAATTTCATCAAAACAATGTGCTATATCGGTTTAAATATTATTTAGACGCGTATTAAAAAATATAAATTTTAGGCAGATTATTTTGATAGTTTTATGTCCCTCAATTTTACATATTTAAGGCCATTTTACCTTTCATTTTAATTGTTCTGTTCCAGTTATTTGAAGTTAGATAGCAGTTTTGCATCTATTTGTTGTCAGTTTTGATCTTATTTAGGTTATGTTATGGCTGCTCTCACCGTGCATCTTTTTAGTCACCATTGTGTTCATCGCATATATGACTAAGATTGTTTTTTAACTTTATTATTTTGTTGTTTTACATCTCTTTGTGGCCTTGCATAACTGGTTTTGGTTTTAACATGCTTGAAAGTGAGGCACACTGAATTGTCTCATTACAATTCAAAAAGCTTTCACCTTTCCTGGTTGGATTTTGATGCATTTTCATGTTCAATTTTTAACCCCTTTACAATATTGTTATAAAAACTCTGATGGAGCACTGGTACATGGAAGTGCTTAAACATCTGTCTCAAGTAAGAATAAGGAACCCATTTACTCTTCTTGCTGGAGGATTACTCCTACCTTTATCTCAAGTTGTTGCAGGGGCCAAAGATGATTCAAATTCTGGCTTGAAAATATGTTAACATTCACTTCTGAAACATTACATCATCTTTCTTGTTAAAGTGAAAAAAGAAACCACATTTACAACCTGAACTGAAAGCCAGATTTAATAATTTAATTCCACCATGCACAAACCATATAGAAAATACTTTACAGCAATGACAGTAAGTAAAAATGACATTTCATTATGCCAGAGGAGAAAAAGAAAGCAGGTGTCACAGATCAATAAAGGCTCACAGGCTGTCACTGGGTTAGTCTGATGGTAATAGTACATGTTTAAATAACTGTGTCAGTAACTAACTAAATAAACCTCAAGCATACATTTTGTGAGAGAAATGCTGATGTTGCTCTCGTGTCACATCCAACTCATTTTGGGTTTGCTTCACTTCAACCTTTAGCTCTACTTCTGCTTTACGAACAGATCGCGATTTGGATATTACATGTAGTTAACTAAAGACCCCCGACAAAAGTGGGGGTTGAAATAAGTAAAAGGAGGGGGTTTAGTGTGTGTTAGCCAAGGTGGGGGTAAAAGCAGAAGGCATACATCCTCTCAAATGGCACTAGTCTGTTTTTTAAAAAAAGAAAAAAGCAATACATCAAATACACTCCTTCATATTACAGATGATTATCAATATCATCATACAAGTTATACTGACTTCGTCACATCAGGGCGTTGTCAAAACATTACAGCAAACATGAGAACCTCTGCAGTCGCGGTGCTTTTAATTATATTCATTATGTTTTCACCGTCACAGGCAGAGGTAAAAAAAAAAAGAGGAAAACAAAAAAACAACAACAACAAAAGATAAACTGGCCTTCTTTACTCATATCTGATCATAATGAGTTTCTAAAGTTTCACAGTTAGATTAAATGCCACCAGCTGGGAATGTTTTAACCAGCTGATGTGACAGATGAATCCTGTTTCCAAACACTGATGCAGAGCAATTAACATGTTCTTTTACCCCCCCAAAAAGAAACATTTACAATACTGCTTTATGCACAAAACAAACCAAAGTTGCAAGAAAATAAAGCACCATTTCACATATTCCTGCTTCAAGTCACTTGTGACCACTACAGCATCCCCCTCTTCATCATCTGTTAGGTTTTTAGTGTCAAAGAAAGCAGGTAGGTGAAGAAAATAAAGGACTAATTCCATGATGGTAATAAAAATATTAAAAAATATCAAAGCTCTGTAAGAAAGCATTAATACGCAGCAACAAAATAGAGAAACTAAAAAAAGCTAATCAAAAACGTTAATGGGGCATTATTTCTTCCTAACTTTAAAAAAAAAAAAAAAATTAAATTGCTGTATAGTTGCAGTTCACTCGTGGATCAGAAGAGGGCGCTGAAGATTTAAAAAAAAACAAAAAACAATAGGTCCAAATCACTTAAAAGCCATTCATGAGGAATGAGAGCGTGCTGTGGGTGAGTGAGTCACTTTTTCATTTCATTCATCCCGCTGTCTACTGTTATGAAGTCAGAGCTGCTTCTTTTATAGAGGAATAACAAAAATGGACACCTTGACAACTTCTGAAAAGACTCTAGAGACAAGCGTTTCTTACCAAGAACATCAGGGAGATCAAAGACCATTTGAGCACTGATCTGCTCTCTAAACACCGTCAGTGAGACGCGTTAACGACGTACCATCTCCCTTAGCTCTGGCGTAGATGTTCTCTTGTACTGTAACTACGCTTTGTTGGTCTTTGAAGAAAACCGAAACCAAACGTGTCAAGGTATCCATTTGAGAAGGAAAGAAAAGAAGGGAACATAAACCTGGATCTCACAGTGTTTCCCCGACACAGACTGTCAAGTAGGGCTCAGAGTTTCAGTTATGAATTTTTGTGAGTTTGTTGAAATTTACAAGAAAAAAGCGGGGAAACACTGCATCCTTTTCTTCTCCCAAAGCCATTGCCTCTTAAATGTTTTTTCTTCATCAGTTCCGTGCAAATAGTCCCATCCTTCATTTCTTCACCCTTCAAAAAAAAAAAAAAGTCTGAGATATCGTCTGAGTTTTTCCTTCGTCTTTTTACAAGAGGACAAAGCTTTTCAGGGTCTCCCGAGTCTTTTTGCTCATTGTTCCCGTCTCCTTTTAAAACAAGACATCTTCGTTGGTAATGAGCGTCTCCACCACCAGTCTCTGGTATCTGATGTCGTTGAGCGCCGTCATGGCATCCAGCCCAGGGGCCCTCATCAGCGTCGGGCCGAACACAATGCCCAGGTTTTCGCTGGACATCAGGTTCTCCTTTTCACACTGGGTCACTCTGGATGAACAGAAGGGTTCAAGACATAAAACAGGTCACAACAGCTAGAAAAGGGGTTTAAGGAAAGGTGATGATCTTAAGTCAGATTTCAGACCTCTTGAGGTGGGCCATGAGGTATCGCAGCGTCTCACAGTGAGCTGGGGGGAGCAACTTTAAGGCCTCATGGAGAGACTCCAGTCGTTTTTCTGGATCTGTAATTTCTAAACGTAAAAATGTGCAACCACAGGTTACAGCAAAACACTGAGCACATGTCATATAATAAACGTTTCCTCGTTGGCTCTTGCTTCTCCTTTGACAGCGTCAACACCTACTTGCAGCTTCTATGAAGCGTGGGTAGGCGTCATACGTGATGAGGGGAATTGGCAGCTCTCTGAAGTAGAGCTTCAGGGCCCCGGTGATGATGTTGATGTCCTCATAAGCGTTTGAGGAAATGTCTGCTTTCTCTCCATCTGCAGAGAAAATCGGTTCAGGACACCAAACCAGCGAAATCTGTCCATTTTTAACCCACAGCAGCAGGGGGAACACTCACCTCTGTCAAAGGCCAGCTTGACATCCTCTATGAGCTCGCTGAAGCCTGATATTCTGTACAACCCCTCCGACTGAACACCTGAAGGGTTGAAATCGGGCTGCCGTTAGTTTTAATGAATCACGTGTCAACAGCTTAAATTCTCCTTTTCCAACCTGGCAATAAAAATGTGCGGAGGAAAAAAAAAGAAACACAGACTTGGGGGTGACCTCTGTTGCCCGTCATGTCAAGTGGGGGAGTCTAATTGATCTTATCAGTTACAGTTAGGTCTTGAGAAAGAGTCGATAAAATCCTGTCAGCTCCCCGGTGACCACTGGGGTCCGTCGGGGAGAAAACCTGCAGCTCTGCGACTCGGTACAACAGTCACACAACAGACCTCATCAGCTTGTACACATCTTTTTACCGACAAGAGGCTGGTGCACACTCCCACACAAAGACACTCGGATCTTGCAGACGTACACCAGGCCTGTGGGCGATCTTTCATTCCTCCTCTCTGTTTAAAAGCCTTTTTTTTTTTGTCTATATTACATAACCAATGACTCACACGTATACGTAGGTTTGCTTTCCTGGTCTCACCTCTAGCCTCGATCTCCTGTATGCACATGTCCACCACCATCGGCCTCTTGGTGTTGTGGGCTTTGACCAGCGTGGTCAGGTCGCAGCTGTAGACCTTCTTGACGTGCCGGAGGTCCGGCTGGCAGTCGTTGGGAACGACTTTGGAGCACTGCTTGTGAACATTCAGCCCGCAGTCTGACGTGCAATAAAAAACACAGATTTCAGCTCGAAAGGTTCTCTTTGATGCATGTTTGTATTTCTCTTAACTGTCGTTAGTGTTGCAACTAAATTTGGGAATTGCACCGACTCTGAATACACTCTTAACGTTTCAAAAACACGAAATGAGTCAACAGCTACATCAGCTAAGTTTAATAAAGGGAGATTTACGTCAAACGCAGGCACAGAAAGAAAAACAGAAATAGACGAGTAAACCGCTGATGGATTCAAGAGATGCTACTTTTCACGTCTGTGTGAATACCTGCACACTTCACTCCCTGAGCGATGAGACCCCACATGAAGTTAGCGCAGTACTCACACCAGTGGGGACCCCTGAAGGTATGGACCTGGTGACGGACAAAGAACAAAAGAAAACCTGATGTTAAAATCCCACCGGAAGAGAGCAAATCTAAAAAAAAAACTGGAGCATCTCTGAATTAAATGCAGGGAAGTGTCGAACATGAGGAGCTTGGTTCTGAGAGGAAAACCCTGAGATAATCAGTCATTTAACAGCACCGGTGATCTTTAGTCCAGATAGGCAGACAATAACAAAAGACAGATGGAGACACAATAGGAGAGCTGAAAATGGACTATATCGTGAGGAGAGACTTTTAATCAGCTCATTTATTGCACCAATTGGCTCTACATAATGAAATGTTAATAAGTTCCATCCCCTCACAGGGAGTGGGTCCATTCGTGTGTGCGTGTCCACGTTTCTCAAGAGCTCAGGACACTCTGACTTTGACCTTTATGCTCTTCACTAATGGCTGATTGTACGCTGGAAATCTCTGAATGGAAAGCACTACACAAAGGGCTGCAGAAGCAGAAACGGGTGGTTCTGTGTGCGCTTCCCAGCGCTCTGCGCTCTCCGAGACCAAACTGAATGAAACCCAATGAGCTGAATCAGCGCTTCTGGCATCCATGCACTTGAACACACACAAACACGCGCGTGCATGCACTCGGATGCACAAATTGGATCAGGGAGCTGGGGGAGCGACTCACCTTGAAGTTGTGGACCTTCTCGTACTTGGGCGCCAAGTCGCTCTCCCTCAGGGTGGCCCGGCGCACCAGCGACGTGAGCTGTGAAAGGGCAAAAGATCTGATTGGTTGCCAAAAGGTGGAAGCAGGAGAGGTGGGTTTGGAGGGGGCCGGCTGCCGGCTGAGACGTACTCCGGACCCGGCGCCGGGGTCTGAGGTGCCGCTGGGCACCGGCAGGGAGGGAATGGAACCGGCGCTCACGTTTAAGCCCAGAGCAGCGGTGAACAAAGAGCCCTTTTGGCTCGTTTCCTTCGCACCTCGCCGGCGCTGCTGCTTTTTACCTCTCCTAACGACGTACGACTCGCGGCTCGGCATTGCTGGACCAGACAGACCAGAGACTTAGAACACAGAAACCAGAACCTGAAACTCACTAATCAATACAATCACCTAAGCAGACCCCTCGGGATGGGGAAAAAAAAAGACTTTGGATTGCATTCCCATTAAAAAAAACCCCACAACTCTCAGACTCTTAAATCTTCCAAACTGAGGTGCTGGTACAGGTCCAATCCTGCTGTTTTAGCACAACAAAGACGAGCCAATCAGACAAGCGCTGAATAATCTGTATCATGAAAGAGCTGCGTAGTGAAACAGCAATTCATAAAAAGCAAAAACAAAAAAAAAGATACAACCGGTCAAGCCAAGCTGAAACTGTCCCTGATACATAAAACTTCTGGGAAAATGACTGAGTAAATCCTCACTACAACACGGCCATAAAATCCTCCGGACCGGACTGATGCGACAGCATCCCCGTGTCTCACGTAGGTGAGCGCTTCTGCCCACATGGCTCCGTGTGTGTTAATCTGCTTTCCCCCCATCCTCTACACTTTCACCAGACAGAGGCAGCGGAGGAAGAGAGGGAGGGAGGGAGGCGGAGAGAGACAGGAGAGGAGGGGGGAGGGCTAAGCCGAGGCGCAGTAATGGATGAATTTAACAGGTCACAATGAGCGGGGAACGAACCAATGAGCTGTGGCGCTTCTTGTTGTTCGCCACCAATTCTGCCACCTCCATCGTCCCGAGAGGGAAGGAAAAAGACCGGCTGGGAAACAAGCTGTTATTTTCTTCATTCCTTCACACTTTTTGTCCCTTTTTACATCCCTCCATCTATCCATTTTTTTTACCTGAGGTCTTCTGATTTTCACCCACACCTGTCCAGAGTAAACAACTGGAAGTCTTAGGCTGTTTCAGTTCAGGGATTAAAAAAGTGTTTTTCAGAGGAAAAGTGGTGGTTAAGGGGCTGGATGTTTGGTTGAGCTCCCCACAAACACGAGAAGCTTTCAGTCTTGTCATAATGGAAGAGATTTACAAGAATTAAGCTTGAGATTTTTTCAATTTTTACACATAAACATGCCCCAGCAAATATTGTGACACTGTCGTGTTTTTCCATTCAGTCTCACTGAGGCTTTAAAAATACATTTTTAAAAAGTCATCACAAGGACTGTGTTTATCCCACCCTCTTGGGGGTCCTAAAACTGCATTTAACCTTTATAAAAAATGATGATATGCATGAAGATGATAAAAAGCGTACTTTTGATTTGTTTGCCTTCCCCACCGAGAGCTACCTCTGATCTCAAAGTCACAGCCGCGTTGCTTTGTCTGCAAATCCACCCAATTACAAAAGCACACACGTACACAGGACCACCCCCAGCCGCACACACACACACACACATGCATGCAGACAGTGATGTATGAGGTGCGGCGGAGGTGGTAATGCACCGCAGGTCACGCGAGGCCTCCGGAGCCTCGGCCAGTGGCGCAAACTGACCAACAATACAGCTGCTTTGCTGAGCCGAGTGTGAAAGCTGCATCGTTTCAGGTTCAGAAACTTAGTTAGCAGCTACATGAAAATTCATGAGGGCAACAAGAAACTCTGATGGTGGATGTTTAGTATATCAGCTTTTTGGTGACAGAAGCTTTCTGCAGGGAAACCGCTGTTATGTAATTTTACTGCAGAGCCCTTGGCTGGAGGCCATCCCTCCTCTGCACCCATCCTCCTCCTCCTCCTCCCACCATGTTCCTGAACCTTCATCCCTCCATCCTACTGCTGCATGTAACATCTTCACATTTCAGTTTGTTTTCTATCCAGCTTCTAACAAGTTCAACTTCTGAGCTCTCGTTTCTCCATGCTGCACATTTACGTCATCTGAAACTATTTGACTTTTTTTTTTTTTTTCCACTTGCCGGAAGTACTGCTATGGTATTATCATTACATAACGCTTATTTACGCAGGTACAGTCCAGTGACTAAGAAAATTGATGGTTGTCGGTTATTTAAAGCGCTGCCTCCAGAACAAATCCACACAACTTTAACCACTAGCTTCCTCCGTCGTTTATGTGCTCAACTGAAACAGACATTCTGCATTTACGGACATTTAAAGATCCTGCAAACCGAGCCACTTTTAACTTCTGTTTATCCTAAAAACCATTCATTGGGGTACTTCTGAAAATTTAATCTTGATAACAGGATGGTTTAGTCTGCAAATCCAAAAAAAAAAAGCGTTAAAGATCTGAGGAGTGATTTGACATTTCAAACCCTCATTTTAACCCATTTCTCAGGACTCAAACATGTTTTGATGCTTCTAACAGTTTCACCTTAGAAAAAAAAAAAAAGTAATTCTTGCAGGGAATGATGACTTTTAAAAACAAAAATAGCTTTTTACCATGATTAATAGCTTCTGAAAGCTACAGCATCTTTAAATATCAATATTCTCATAATAGCCAGTGATGGATCATGAGAACTAAATCAAGTTAGGTTTTGGGGTCCAGCTGTGTGCAACGATCAGTCGATTCAGTCGATTTGTAACGGTGTGTTCCTGTCTCACCCTCTCCTCTGTGTTGCAGTCATTTTTGGCAGGAGCGGGTCCATCGGGCGCTTCCGGACTGTGCGGGAGGTGTTTTTTCAGCGCGGGCTCCTGGTTGAGGGTGGTGTAGCCCACGTGTTCGTAGATGGGGTTTATGGTCATCTTAGCAATGTACTCCGCTGCCTGACACCACAGAACAGAGGGACGGCTGTGAACGTGCCGCCGGATGACATTTTTAATATTTCTGAACAGACGGAGGAACACAAACGCACACCTTCGTCTCGATGTAGAGAGTGATGAGGCCGTCGGTCACCAGGTCGTGGATGGACTCGAACCGCTTCTCACCGACAAAGTGCTTCCCGTCGTGGTAGAGACGGAAGTTTCTCGTCTGATTCCCAAACCTGGGAAGAGTTAGACGGGTTCAGTTTGGATGGTTTAAAGGTTTCGTGACCTCCTCCGTGTGTCATAGTCATGACAAACATGGTGCTTTTTGTCTACTAGTGAACCAATCAAAAAACTCCAGACATGTTGGGAATGACCACTCTCTAAAAAATATAGTGTTTCAGTTTTGATGAAGAATTTTTACAGCAAAAAAGTGCAAAATACGGCACAATCCAGCCACCATAAAAAGAGGCAACACCATAAACTTTGACCAACATTTATATTAAAAAAAAAAAACAGGCTATAGGCTGCTGGGAAACAAATGTTAAAAGTAAAACTATTGATGATGTTTTTCTTGGTGGGGGTCAGGGGGGTGGTCCCGTCTGGCAGAGAGGAAAACACCTACTTTTGTGGTTACAAAAAGTATAAATAAACTTGAAAGTGTGGGGGACGCGATCAGGTTTTTGAAAGGTCCCCCAGTGGAAATTACGTCTATGTTGGCACCATAAAAAGAAAATAAACTATTTTCCACTTCTTGCCTAAAATACCGTCTGTCAACACAGTGACTGAATGTGGTTCGAAAACTCGATGAGAACTCAAAACAAAAGAGATTTGGTTCTGTCTTGTAAGTATTTTGGTTTGGAAGTTGCCCCAGCAGAATTTTCTACAGAATATATTAAAAAATAAAGTTATATTGGTGCTGAAAACGGTGGAGTTTTACACCTCGACAACTCATTTGTGGTAAACTGGGATGACTGTGGGGACCTGTGGTTTAGGAGCCCCAATACAAGCAAGAACTCCACTGCTGGATAAATATTCAATTCAAGCTTGATCGTTGCAGATGAAATCACAATATCTGTCAAAAAAAGGTTCAATTAGATGCTCCAGCCCTTATTAACATCAAGACAAGCCAAAAAAGAAATGGCACAAAGTCTGAGACACAGAGAGTGAAGTGGGCCAGCACATTTATCTGCTCCTTCGTGGATCGAAGTGGGACCACGCGAGCTGAAGAGGCACAAGCAAATCATTAACCCAAAACCCAACCTTTCCTTTTCTGAGTATTTATGGAAGGTAATTATAACCAACTACGGGGAGAGGGAGAGAAAGCCGAGCAGGTGGAAGAACGGCACGACTATGAATAGACCAACTGACCCAAAACCCAATCCGAACTAAGCCGTGCGCCCATTTAAAAGTGTGACACCTACTCAGAGAAAATTATGGCTCACATTCATTAAAGAAAAAAAAAAGTGAAACGTGCAATAGAGCGGAAATAAGCAAACTCAAAGACTTCAAAGCCCTTTGAGCGATCCGCACAATCACTTTTCAGCTCGTAAACCAACTCTTGACTTCTTCTAGGAGGTGTGAAGAAACGCGAGTTCAGAGATGAGCCGCTGCGAGCTGCTTCAAGTTTGACTCCTGCCGTCAGGAGAGGGATAAACCCTCACAGCACCTGTGCACACAATTAGCTCTCTTCTCCATGTGTCCTAAGTATAAACAGACATGTTGGAGGCCAAAGGACAGGTATTCTCTTCCACTTCCACTTAGTGTCAAGATGAAAAAAACATCACCATCTGGTGAGTTTGTGTTTGGCCAAACTTCACTGATATTAAAACTTCCAATCAAATCAGTGAAACAAACTCTTCTTAACTCTTGTGATCTTGAAGAGACTCCAGCCAGCTCCTGGATGAGATTTCAAGCAAAAAGTTAAGAGTAAAGACGTGGGTTTGGACTGAAACGCACCTGAGCGCCAGCGTGTACGTGCCCGGCTGCCGTTGACTCTCCCTGATGAGGTAGCTGCCTTCGGCCTGACTCAGTAACTGGTCGGCGTCCTCTCTGGAGATCATCCCGTGGTACCTGCATGTCGAAGAAGATCGATAGGTTTCATGAAGAAAAACTGAAGTGAAATTGAGCACAGCTGGGGTTTTATATTTATCACTTTATCAGCCGACTTACTCTCTCCCGTAGTATTTCGGTCGGTTTTCCACCTGCAGGGACACAATATGTGGACACAATCAGTAGGACGATTACCCCACTGGAGGACTATCAGTGTGGCAACAATGATGATTGAAATTTAAAAAAAAAAAGAAATAAACAATGAAACATGTGAAAGGCTGACAGACTTTTCCAGGACTAAATTGTAGGGGTGGGGGGGGCTTGTACATGCATTTATGAGAAATAAAAGCTTTTCTTAAAGATCGATGAAATCCAGTAAGTCAGCTGTGCTTGACTTGAGGCCGTCCAGCTGCTTTATGAGACCCCTCTGAGGTCAGCCGTGCACGTGCACCTCTGGACACCGACCAAAACCGCTCCGAGGCCCATCAGGAAGCCGTGCACAGAGCGCGCACGCCAACACCCGTTACTAATCCTCATTGTGTGGCGCTGAGCTGGGAGGGGAAGAGCGCTTTCAAACACAAGCGTATTTTCGGTCTCCGCCACGTGCACCCGAGTCTTTTGAGAGGAGTGATGAAATAAAAACAGAGCGGAGTGAAATGGGGGGTTATTTTAGATTGGCTGGGGAAAGCCTGAAAGCAAACATGTGAAGCATTTATCTGAGAGCTTCCTGACAGTTTTGTTGAAAATAGACTGTCAGTTAAGTTTTTGAACTTTTTTTTTTTTTTCAAAAAAAACCTGCAGCAGAGGGAACCATGTCAAAGCACAAAACCGGGTTTATTCAAATTTAAAACTATTTTCTCCTCAGGGATGCTTCGTATCCCCGATTATATGTAATTATACAAGCCAAACTGCAGCTATGGACAAACTAAACCGGACTAACACCACTCAGACTTTTAACAACAAATCACAGTTGGATCACTGATTTGAAGGATATTTTACTAATTGGTGACTCACTCAACCACAAAGTCTCTTGAAACCTTTGACATGAACACAAAACAGCGATTATTTATGATAATATGGCTGGACTGTACATAAGTGGAAAATGACATGCTGTTGTAATGATTTTATTTCTTTTTTGAAGAAAAAAAAAAGAGAATTATGAAAAACTACAGCAGTTTTATCAGGGTAAACCCCTCATAGGGCTCATTTGTCCTGAAAGCTGCAAATAAACTAAATATATTGAGTTTTAATGAAGGCAGAGGACAAAGAAGGTGTCGATCTTTTAGAAAGAACAATATGGTGACAGTTACACATGCTCAAACTTCATTTTTCTGGGATTTGGGTCAACAGCAGCTTTTTTTTTTTCCCCCCATCACTCTGGTGTCAGCTGATAATGATTAAGAATCCCTTGTCTGATCAGTAAAATACAGAAAGTCAGCTGGAGGGTGGGGTGGGAGTGGGGTGGGGGTTCCTCTGCTCCCTCTAACTGGGTCAGCATCAACCACTTCACCAAGGCCAGCGCATCAAAGCCAACAGCTGCTCCTTCATCGCTCACGTGCACAAACACACACCTCCCGTCACCACTGTCTTTACACAAAAACACCAGACTCACAATCCCACATTTCTAATCCCCTCAAACTGCCCCCCCACCCCCACCACACTCTCTCACACACATCTGGCTGGTTCAGATCCATTGAGGTCTAACAGATTGTGGACATCAGCAACATGCTGAACCTTCAGCACGCCCTCAGGGACGAACAAACCCTCCACTAACTGAACCCATTCAAGCATCAACCAACATCTGGAGACGTTCCGATGGCTTTAATCATGAATGAATTAAGAAATAACATAATAAATAACATCTACAAAGAAAATCAAACTCTAACTGCACGCTGCACCTGTGCTCAAATCCCATTTCTTATTTCAGCAATAATTTTATCTTCTCACCAAAAATAGCATGAGATGTGCTGTTCTTATGAAGTCATCCCCTCAACCTTTAACAAAGTGGTAAAGCCTGCAATAAACCCTTAGCTCAGAGTAATGCTTTAAAAACAATAAGTGCTACCACTGCAACTATAAAGTTGCAGGGCTTGCACTTATTGTTTGTTATTGCACTTAATTTAATGTCTTTATTCCTACTATATAGACATTTAAATTCTTATTCCAGACTTGTCTCTATCTTCTGTGCCTCTTTTATTCATCACACATTCTTTCACTTTTCATTATTCAAATACTTTTAACTGTTTTTTTGTTTTTGTGACTTTTGTAAAAGTATGATTTAAATGTAAGAAATTCTTTAAAAAAAAAAACCCAAAACATATTAGCTGTGACAGTTGACCAAAAGACAGATAATCTGTGAAAATGTCATCTTCTTTTAGGTCCTTCTAATGAATCAGAGGAAATCCAGAAAAAAAACACTGTTACCATGGTTACTAGCCTGAATCTACAGCCACATCTCTGGGAAACATCTCTGGATTCAGAGCTGACGCACAGCAGAGAGGGATTCTTTTTATTTTCTTCATATATGATCTGCCTTTACAGTTTAAAACGAGTAAATAATAATAAAAAAAGTCTATTAAAAATTGTTGTATCTTCAATTTGAAAATATTTTATTTTTGCTTAATAGTTATGTAGCGTATTACTGGAATTCAAGCATTTTAATCTCTTCATAAATATCTCATAGGTTGATTTCAATCTTGCTGCAGATGAGATTTAAAGAAGATGGATTTGTGAAGAATGACATAAACCACCAGTAAACATGTCTGGATGACAGAACGAGTGTTCTCACCTCACAAGTGCAGGTGACTCGTCGTGGGTGAGGAGCCTCCTGCTGGAGCTGGTATACTGCAACAGTTAACAAACAAGCCTCCGGTTATTTACAAAAAAAGTTTATGATATTTATGCCTGAACAGAGTAACAAAGGAGTAATAAAAGAAAACAATAAAAAATAGCCAAAAAAAATTAAAAATGGTTACTCACAGTAGGACTTCCACACTGGTGGCCGGTATTCATCGTGATCTGAGGAGAAGAAAAGTATAATGCAATTAACAGCTGCTGAAATAAATGACCCTTTTGCCACAGTGACACCAAGTGGAGAAAATATAATGGTCTTAATTTTGATATAATCCATCAATCAAGCGCAGCCAGATCAGAACGCCACCCATTCATCTTCTTTGTGCTGTTTAGTCAAGTCAACAACAGATAATCTTCAGACAAAACTGTTTATAATTTACATTCTGCTGGAAATGATCAAAATTCAAAGTTCTCAGATAAGAGTTTCAGAGAAAAGAACTATGGAGGAAGTTCATGACTTTTATAGTTAAAAACCAAAACATGGAAAGGAATATACGTGCCAACCTCAACAGTCAGCTGATTTATTTTTTTAGTCTGTGTGCAATTACCTTGAGACATTAGAGTGATGGATGATGAGTGCAAATGGTTACCAAGTGGCTTAATAGCACATCTGCACTCTGTGGTGCTTAAAAACCTTTGAAAGAGACATTCATTTGCAATTTACATAGCCATGCAGAGACTATGTAAATAAGCCGTTGAATGTTTATCAGTGTCTGTTTTCCTGCATTCAAGATTCATTTTCACAGATGTCCCTCATGGACAGATGGACCCAAACATTGCAACTTGTTTGTTAATCTGTCAGAAAATAAATCATATCAGAATTAATACAAGCAATTAAAACTAAAACACTGAAAGTCCGGCTGAACTCTGAAAGTGCTGCTACAAATGTCCACTCTTATTACAACAAAATCCTTTCAAGTGCTGATTTAAATTCAACAGTTTGCTTCTTCGAAAAAACTATAAAACAAGACTACAATTGGGGGACAGAATATCACAAGAAAATTCATACAATAAAGTGCACCTCTAGTGGGACAAAGTGGTCTTACAAGACTTGATTGAGCATCTCCATTCATTAGCACAGAATTGTCATCAAATGCCCCCCCAAGTGGCCAGATGTGGTATTACTACACAGAGTGGCTTTAAATGACTCCAGTTAGGTCATGTCATTGCTGCTGCATCACATTAACAACACATAACACTGTGGTAAACATATATATAATTGATTTAAAAGTAGAACAAATACACATTCTGACATTTTTAATCAACTGTACTGCAAGCGTGCCAATGTTTCCTTTTTCCAGTATGCCTTCAAATATATAACAAAATGTCTTCATTCCCACACTGAACTACCAGGTCTGAACCTTGAAAAATTGCAAACAGTAAACTAAGCTGTCTTCACACTGGCCTTTCACTAACATAAATAATTAGTAGTTATACAAAGGAAATAAATATCCATTTAAGTCTATTCTTTGTTCTAACAAACCACGTTTCCTGCCTTGGTGTACTCCGGGTTCACTCCACAACCCTTATCTATTCAACACTTGTCGCTTTAATATCCTGTCTTCAAAATAACTCCAAATCCTCCCCCGGCAAGTGCCTGACCCCGCTTCTCAAGGCAACACAGCCGAACAGAAAGACAAACTAACAAGAGAGCAGACATAACATACCCACAGT
The DNA here is from genome assembly GCA_028564865.1 of Zenarchopterus dispar. NCBI lineage: Eukaryota > Metazoa > Chordata > Actinopteri > Beloniformes > Zenarchopteridae > Zenarchopterus > Zenarchopterus dispar. Next base: position 1,487 of record JAOWBL010000302.1, on the reverse strand, counting down.
TGAGTGTCAGTGCAGTCAAAATCCTTTCCCTCTTCTCTTTACTGCTTCATGCATTTAAAATCATGATAATATAAAATAGAAAAAAAGCAAATACATGTATGTGAAGTAGTAGCTTGCTTTAGTTCTGATACAATTTACCATCTTGCAACATGTATTATTTCTGCTGTTATTGCTTTGTCACTGTGTTACATCATATTATATAACACAAATGCACAAATGTAAAAACCCTAAACACAGATTAGTAAATTGTCCACTAATGCTCGTTATTTCTCAGTCTCTGAATAAACTAAAAATAATTAAAAATAAAAATATCCAGGCATGTTGCACTTGGACTTATGGGTTTAAAGTACAGTTTGCAGTGAATACTCGTATTGATTTTGACATTTTGATTTGTTATTGATACATTGAACGGAGGGTGTCAATATTTTATTTTATATTCCTAAAATTTTATGCAGTTTTATCAAAATACATGAGAAGGAAATGATCAGCGACATACTGAAAGCAAGATAGCTCCAATTTTCCATTGGAGACGTATGCAAATAACATTAATACACTCCCACAGCCTGAACAACGACCATCATCTGCTTACCAAATACATTTAGGGCCATCTCGATTTCCCAAATGTGATAATAAACAATTAACCAGCAGATCCAAATCTTCCCACCGAAACGGACCCGCTTAGTTTAAGTCCTGGCTGGAAAGAGAGACACACCCGACACAAAAAAGAAAGAGAAAAATGGTGAGTATCTGTGACAAAGTGAGAGTGGTTAGCTCCTGTGACATAAGGGAAAACTGCTTAGTAACGATAAACAATAACTGATCAGACTGAGTGCGCTAACGTTAGCTGATCCAGTCTGAGCTACATAGTTGTAGAAAAAAACCGTGAGAAAATGAAACTGAAACATGTCTTACTTTGTAAAGAAAAAAAATTACTCCAGACTACAGAGACAACGCATTAACAAAATGATGAAGTTGCACGCCAGTCTGGTAAAATAAACGTTAGCTAATGATACGTAGTACTCACATTCACATCCCATTCTGCATTAAGGTCGCCATCTTGCTGGGTCACGTGGGTAGTCTCGCCCTCTCATTCCCTGGTCACTATGGCAACAGACCATTCTGATGCTACGTCTTGGCGGAGCTAGACTGTCACACGTGGCGGACAGGTGGTCCGCGCTTCAAAGTTCGGCAAATGTAAAACACGTTTCTGATGTTACGTTATGCTAGTAAAATTAAAAATGCTTGCGGAAATACTGTATTAAAACTTTACACAAACTGTTGTCAATGTAGTGATTGCACCAACGCGTTAATTCGTGGCATGTTGTGGCCGGTTAGCTCAGTTGGTTAGAGCGTGGTGCTAATAACGCCAAGGTCGCGGGTTCGATCCCCGTACGGGCCACTGATTATTACATTTTTGGCCTGTCAATGAGCTTTTACATTTTCTTTGAAGGACTGAACCAATTCATAAACGTTATCATGCTTGAGAC
>JAOWBL010000301.1:0-17900 GCA_028564865.1 Zenarchopterus dispar | reverse complement strand
TTGTCTGTGGACACGTCTTCCTCCTCTCCTATTTCTTTGACCCACAGTAGTCCAGTTTCCATCAGCACCCTGCAGGTCAACAGCACTGGTGGTGGTCGTTGTTAACCCGGGTATCGACTGATCCAAGATGGAAATCAGATTTGTGACTTGCATCATTGATTGTTTGATGTAGGTTTTATGTTGGATGCCCTTCCTGACACAACCATCTGAATTTATCCAGGCTTGAGACCGGAAGAAGGAAGACACTGGCTTGTGCCCCTACCCCCTCCCTTTCCCCCTAACCTTCCCTTGGGCTGCACTGACTGAAGATGTGTCACATAAAATTTAAAATAAATATAGTCAAAAAGTAAATGGTAGTAACAGTCCTGCAAACCTGAAATCTGACCTGTTTGTTTCTGCAGTTGGACGACAGCAGGAGGGAGGAACCAGCAAGATGGACGTTTGTTTGCCCTCCTTCAGACCCCAGGAGGAGGAGGTGAAAGAGGAGGAGCAGGGAGAGGAGCTGGAGGCAGCAGCAGACACAGACTCCTCCACCAACGATGTCTTTTGATCTAACAGGATAAAGGCTTGCTCTTAGTTTAGCTGGAGTTCTTCTTGTGACTTCATCAGTCACATAGTCTTCGTCTTCCTGTGACATCAGCTGATCACTGTCTGCAGTAGATCACTATGACAACCTGAACGTTAGGGACTGATTTACTGACCAAAACCACTCAGGACAGGTGTGCTGGATTTACTCAACACATGGACAGAAAAACTGTGATCTGTTTATAATTGTGTAGTTTTTGATTTGCTGCATTAGTATTTGTCATGGTGTTTTGCTACTAGAAACTGACTCATTCCCTGTTTCATAAATAAATGTGACACGAATAAACCAGCCTTCTCTGGTATTTATAAATGTGGATGAATGTCTGCATCCACAGATGCTCATGATGAGTACTGTGCTGACAATGCAGTAAATACTGCACACTGGTCCAGTGGTGGTTAGTACATAGTACACCACCATGTGAACGACTGTGCTGCTGCCTGTCATGTGACCACTCTGACCAGCTCCAGCTGCAGACTCAGCTAACATCTGGATGTGGCTCCATCTGAGGGAAGAACAGGACCCTGTAGGGGATTGTCTGCTGGTTCCACGTCAGACCTGTCTGGACCACCAACGTGGCGTGTCTCGTGATTGGTCCAAGAAGGACCCTGAGAAGACACCCATGTCACCTTCACATACCTGAGCAGAACCATTATAATACGTCTGATTAAAAACTTGTCTTCAAGTCTCTGCAGTGAATCTCACACACACACACACACACACTCCTAGTAAAAACGCTGCCACACACCCACCCAGAGTGTGTTCCGGATAAGAGGATGATAAGCAGGAGATGGATGAAGAGAAGCAGCAGCAGGGAAGGTGAGACTGACACTGGACAGGAAGTACACTCACTTCTACACACTAAAAACACAAACTCATCAACACACACTTCTCTACACGCAAGAGATCAGGATTCTGAAGACGATCGTCAAACCTGAAAGGAGACGAATGCAGAGCTTCACAATAACAGCCAGCAGGTTCCTGTTCAGAGAACCACAGAAGAACAAGAAAAGAAAAGAAAATCTAGAATAAAGAGAAATGATGATTGTTGGGGTCCAACCAGGTTCAAAGCAGCAGCAACTACCCAGATTTGAGTCTTCAACACCCCCTCCATGGATGATAAGTTACCAAAGTCGTCAAAAAAGGTGTCAGAATGATCAATTGAGTTCTTGACCTTTAACTTGTACATCAGAAAATATTGACCGTAGAGTCTTTAAGGACCAGAACTTTGCACTAATCTGGAGCTCCATTTGACCAATCACACTCCAAAGTTCCTGACACCTTCAGGAAAGACCACAGATGAGTTTGTTTTCATTCAGTTTTTGATTAAATTACAGCTTTGAAACACAGGGGGAACAGAAATATGCTTGCAATATGATTTAATTTGACAAAATATCTGTAATTAGAGAAGATGGAAGAATCTATCATGTTTAACTACCAAGATAGGACTTGAAATTTAAACTCACTAATTAGAAAGCCTCCTCCTGGCTATTAGTTTCCCGTTTCTTTCCAGGTTATATAATCAATGAGTCTGCCGTTTCATGAACATTAGATGTTTGCAAAGAATGACATTTGATTGGCTGTTAAGCAGTCATTCTGAAAAGTCAACTAATACACACTTCAGGTACTTCTTACAACTGAAACCTTGTATAAGTATAAGAAAATGCAGATTTTTATCTCAGCTGGTTGACCTGATATCTCCCAGTTGTAGCAAAAAACAAACAAAAAATAAAAAACAGTTTGATCTTCATAGTTAGATGTCACATCTATGAAAGGTTTATAGCGATTTTACTTTTCTTGGAACACATGGGGTAAAATTATATAAACTCAAATTAGGGGTGTGTACTTTTGATTGACAGCTGGCTACGGTAATATGTAGTCCTTTAGCATTTCTTAGTATTGAATCTTCACTTCTGAGCTGTGAATAAAAACCTAACAGAACATAATTATTCTTATTTTGGATATAATGTGTGTTGTTTTGCTGTTAACTGTATGAAGAGACCAGTTCTGGGTTGATCTGGAAGGTTCTGGGTTGATTTGGAACAGGTCAGGGATGAAGTTTAGGAAAGTAGTCTGAAGCAGTAGTTCTAAAGGCTTCAGGATCTCTCTTATCAGAAACCTGCCAATGCCGGTGCAGGATGTGTTTGTTCAGTTCGTTTTATTTGAGATGTGAGGCAAAACTTGACAAAAACAATTTCAGAATCCCAGAAATAAGCAGTTGTAATTACCTCAGCCGGCCTCTAGGTGACACTATAACAAGATTTGTCTGGTTTCTGCTGGACTGGGAGGTTCTAGTCACTTGGACATTTGGAGGTAGGTTACACATCTGGACATACTGTTAGCAAATCCAAATTTACCAGCAGTGCGTATAACTACTGTCTGTTAGAGCTCATTAAAGTTGTTCCATCAAATAAGCCTATAACATACACTGTTTTTTTAAAAAAAAAAAAAAACATGCACGGACAAAGATCAGGTCACGTGACCCAGTGGTTTCTGAACCCTGAGTTTCGTCTTGCTGGGCGGAGCCATGTTTCTCAAGAAGCCGACGAGAATACCCCCATCGTATGTCAATCAAAGTTAGCTTTGCTCCTTCAGCTGAACCCCCCTAAAACATCTACAGAGCTGCCGTCAGACGTTTACAGCGGGATAAGCCGTTAAACACGTTGACTCGACGGTGAAATCAAAAATGGCCGTCACGTTTAGTCGACACTGGGTTAATACAAACGGCTAGTTGCTTCACTAAGCACGGTAGCATGACGACTGCAGAGGAGGACGTATAGCGGCTAGTCATTGGCTGAGTCAACTGTCAATCAATCATAAATTTAAGGGAACCCCGGATGGCTCAAGGGGTTGAGGGCGGACCGGAGGCTAACGTCCTTATGGACGCGGCACAGGTTGACGTCGGTCTGTTGCTCTTTGCGGCCTGTGTTTTCTCTCGCTCTACTCATTTGCTAAGTACTTTCAGAATAAAGGCCATTTGAACCACAAAAATCTTTTAAAAAACAAAGAAAGAAACGTATTGCTTTGTATAAACTCTCCTGACGTGGTACAAAAAAAATACCTCCTCAGAGTTGTCATGGATGTGAAATCAAATGATTGAGACCAAAACGGTTTGTTGAACCAGACTGTAAATGTATTTATTTGTGCTCTAAAGCTGGACATTTTAACATGGAGGTTAATGGAGATTGACTCACTTTTACAGCCTCTAGTGGTCAGTCGAGGAACTGCAACGAATCTTAGTTCCACGTGAGCTTCAACCCGGGGTTAGGTGGTTGGTCTGTCCTTGTAGAGAGAGTCTGTGGACCGGGCTAACATGATGACAACAGAACGGTGATATAAACAGCGGAGATGTTGCAGCTGAGGATTTCTTCAAACATTGATCGGAAAACAACTCTCAAATCATCCCTCTGTAAGGTAGATGTAATTGCACTTTTATTCTCTGTCTATGTTTCATTTACTCTTCTACACAACTGTCCCACTGATTCATTTCACTGAAAAGTCGTCTGGTTTTTTGCTCTGACTGGTGGCAGCACTGACCAACTGTTTGATCAGCAGTCATTGGCCCCACCCCTTGCGTGGGAGGAATTATGGATCTTTTCAGACCAACATCTTTCTAGATGAGGCTCTGATCCATCAGGTTACTTATATGTATATGATCAAGAAAAAAACGAATAATAATAATAAGGTTCCAGAAGTTTTACCTCTTAAAAAAACCTGGTTCTGATTACATCAAACCTTCAGAGTTAGACATTCAGTCTGTATGAGCATTGATCCGATTAATTGATGGGTTCTCTGAGAGCAGTGTGTCTGTGTGCTGATCAATGTTCTCAGGATTAAACTGCAGCTTTAATGAGGCTTCACGTGATCAGCTTGTCTGAGGCCTGAGGAAAAAAACCCACTCCTGAGCTCGGAGCTTCAGGAGGTGTTCCCACAGATCACACAGTCAGGACTGGTCTGGTCTGTTTCTGCTTATGTCTGAGATGAAGAAAGTCTCAGTGTAGTCCAAGTGTACAGCACTAGTGTATGGGTCTCCAACATTTACAGATCATAAACAGGCATCACATCCTCAGTCCACACGAGTGGATGAACACAGAAGTCAGCATGTCTGCAGAGGCCAGAACCAGTGATCTCTATTCCTGGATTGGACAGAGCATATTGGCTAGCGTTGTAGGCGCATAGTGACGCCATTTTGAAGGGTGCTAGTTCACATGTAAACAAACAGCTGTCAATAGTGTAGCCCTCAAATAAGCGTGTATTTTACCTCATTTGTGATAAATAAATAGTCAGCCTGATTCAACTTTGCATTACTGAAGCACTATGTGGTATAATATCTCTTTTTACTGTGATAAACGCAGAATGACACTCGTACAGCTGCTGATTAACCATCAACATTGTAGACGCATAGATTTAAGTTTACATTCAGTTCAGTCTGCAGTAGCTATTGAACAATTTTTATTCTGTAAGAGGTATTCAATGATCCAGTCCTTGGATTGTTAGTTGCTTTTAGGAATTTAGCTGTTGCAGTCTGATTTGTAATTTACTAAGATGTGCCATTCATACAATTTAGCTATATTACCATTACATATATATTCATCTAACATGATTTTAGGTTTCCATCAAGTATTAGGCCAAGATCTTTTTGTAAAAGATCATTTTGTAATGATTACTTTTCTAATGAATAATCCTATTTAGGGTTTTATAGCCAACATGAAGTACTTTACATTTATCTATGTTAAAAAAAACATCTGCTACTCTTTGCTCCACTTAAAAACACCGTGTAAACTATTCTGAATATGCTCTGCATCTTCTCTGTCTTTAATCCTAGCATATAATTTAGTATCATATGCAAACGTTTTAATCATTACATCAGCTGCATCCTCTTTGTCATTTATATACACTAAAACCAGAACAGGGCCAAGAACTGAACCTGATGGAACTCCACCATCTACCTTATTCCACCCTGAGCTGACACCATTAATAACAACACGTTGATGTCTGTTTTCTAACCAGTCTTTTATCCAATTCAAAATAGATCCTGCAATACCATAGTTTGCTAATTTGCTTAATAGTCTTTTATGAGGAACTTTATCAAATGCTTTTTGAAAATCTAAATGAATAATATCAACTGGAAGCCCTTCATCAAATATTTTGGTTAAATCTTCAGAGGAATTCTAAGACAGATTCGTTAAACATGGCCTTTTTTGCATAAATCCATGGTGAGTTTTATTTAACAAATAATGAGTCCACAAATGACTAACGGTCTCATTCCTCATAAGTGTTTCAAGACATTTACAGATAACTGATGTTAAGCTTATTAATCAGAATTATATTTATTCTCTTCACATGCTGGAAGCTGTGGTCAGATCAGTTCTGAGAGCGTCTTCAAAACCACCTTCACAAACGTTCTTTCATTGTGAAGGCGTTGACAGAGGAGAGCAACGTCATCGTGACGTATGGTAGTGGGCGTGTCTGTCGGGGAGGAGGGAGGGGCTTGCGGGTACAACGGAGACTGCGGTCAGAGTCCTCGGAGCTCCAGGAGGAGCGGCAGCAGGTCTCCGTGTGTCTTCGCGTCCTATTCACGGATTAAGTCACCTGCGTGTCGCGGGATACGCTGGCAACCTGGACGGCGGTCTGACAGGACCAGACTGGACCCAGCACCCACTCACTGCAGCCTGTTTACTCACACAGACCCGTTCTGACCCGTCCTCAGCAGCAGGACCGTTCGACCACCGGCTGATCCTGGGGCTCCAGAGTCGGGGTCCGGATCTGAAGCAGGTCCATTTTCTCACCGGGTTCGGGTTGTGCTTTATCCAGGCGGCTGTCAACAGGTCTTCCCTCACAGACCACTCACCATGCTCCGGGACTCCCGCACCTCCTCCGGACCCTGATGTCTCCGGGACCCCGCGGGCACTGCGGAGGCAGTCAGCCGGAGGAGATGCCGCTGTCAGGTCGCTGCGGCCGGGACAGGACGGCGGCGGCAGCGGCAGCTGACTCCGCGGAGACGACCTGGTCCGTTTGGGAGAGGCTGGAAGCCGCCGCGTTAGGGCTCGGAGAGCTGGAGAAGCTGCGGCGGAGGCAGGAGGGGCTGGTGCGGGCCGCGCTGGAGCGGGAGCCGCGGAGGGAGGCGCCGCGGAGCCCGCAGGAGAAGCTGCTGGAGCTGCGGAGACAGCTGGTAGGTGCTCACCTGGACACAGGTAGATGAAATCACTAAGGAAGGAGGTCTGCTGCAGCTTCCACCAGGCTTCAGGTGATGATCATCAACTGTCAGACTGCTAAAACAAGTCAAATGTATTTTCAAACAGAAGAAATTCACATAAGCCAAGGAATACATGACAGAAACAGTTGGAACAGGAACAAAATCCATGAATACATTAAAACAACAGAGCATAAAAAACATAATAAATTAGATCAACAAACAATAAAAGCTTGGATCGGATGTGGAAACAACTTTGGTCAGTTCCAGGAAAAAAAGATGCAGCAGAAACTGTAATGGAGCAGAGGGGTGGGAGTTGGGAGTGGATTTGGTGATGAGGGGGTGGGTTGGGGTGGGGTGGGGGTGTTAGTTGCCCTTTGTGGTCTCTCCGTGGACTGGGATGTGATGACCTGGGGAGACTTGGGTTGGGGCTGCCTGCTTGAACCCTGTGCCCTGGCTTCAGGCCTGTACCTCCTACCAGTGGGGGTAGAGGGCCAGGGGCTGCAGGTGCCTCTGGGGCTGCTCTCCCTGCCCCGAGTGGGGGTCGGCTGGTGGTTACATGCTTGTGGGGGATCCAGGGCAGCGGTGGTGAGGATGATGATAATTACCCCTGTTATTGTTTGTAGTACTAATTATAATACCATCAATAATGATGCTAAGATCAATATAGTTGTTATTGGCCTTAGGGTTCTTGTTGCTTTATTTTCTCCACTGTCACCATAATGAATATTATAAGTGCTTATTTGCAGGTATGTGTGCTGCTCCCTCTCCAGGTATATATGTACAGTATATGTACAAGTGTGTGTATATATGTATGTTTGAGTACATGATTGTATTTGGGTGTATGCTCATACATGTATGTGACACAGACATTCAAAAATACTCACAGGCCATGCATAGCTCTCTCACACTTTCTTTTTTTGTTCACTTTCTTTTAATGTCTGTTTTGTCTTTTATGAGCATGTCTGTCCCCTCTACTGAACCGCATCTCACCATGAAGATACATCACACAAACACTACAGCAATCACCACGCTACACACACACTACACCCAACTGCACCATCACTGTCTTGTCTTTTTATCAGTCTTGTTCTTTCATGTTTTACATTGGTGATTTTAGTCATTTTTTTGTTAGAATTAGGAATTCAAATGTTAATAAAATATTAAAATATGTTAGATCAGCCTGTCAAATGGGACACACACGCTCATGCACTTTATGAAAACTAACATCTGCTGCAAGATCAAAATGCATATATAGTCCATGCATAAAGGTTTTACCAAATCATGGTGCTAACCATTAAAATATATGTAGACAACAACAAAAAATGAATAAATAAATAAAATTAGACCTGGAAGCTTGAGGGACGTGCCCCGCCTTATGTCAGTCATAGTTAGCTGTTGGGTTTTTTTTTTTTTTTTTTAGCTTGGTCCATTTAGCCAACCTGGAAGGTCCTGAAATGATCCTGAAGGTCTCTGGACCAAAGGATCCAGCTGCTGCCAGAGGTGGAAGGTGATAATCTAGAGACAGTCCAGCTGGTGTCTTCTGGTTCGTCCTGGCTGGCAGCCTTCAACTAGGGAGAAAACGGCTGCTTCAGACAGGTTTTAGTTTCACCCCTAACCCCTTCCAGACCAACCAGAACCGGTTTCAGCGGTCTCTTGACATGAGCAGTTAACATCACAAGACATCTTTAAATCAGAAATGATTATGTTGTGTTAGATCTTTGTTCACAGCTTAGAAGTCAAGACAGTACTATGTAGATGACGCCTACCTGTGGTACCTGCCTATAATTGTACATACATTTATAAGTACATAATTCTACAGTTGTCATGTATGTGAAATCTATAGAGACCTAAATGGGTTTTGTACCAGACTGTAAATATGTTTAGTCTAGTGGTCAATAGAGGGACTGCAGATCCAGATCTAGTCCCCAGTGGTCAATAGAGGGACTCCATGTCCGGATTCAGATGGTAGTGGGCTGAGGGGAACTGCAGGTTTCTTACTTCCTATTGAATTAAGTCCAGATGTTGCTCCTTGGTTACATCCAGCTGTTCACTTGATTGAAAGCAGCACGAAGGAACTTTTCCAGTTTATAGCTCAGAGGCTCCTTCTACAGGTGTGGAGGTTAAGTCACTTTTAGGACACTAAAGATTTGCAGCTCAGTCATTCATTGTTTTTGATCTCGGAGATCTTCAGATCTTTGTGGGAGTTTTCAGCTTTCAGACTCAGTTAAAGTTTTGTCAAGAGTTTAGAAAATGTTCCTAACAATTAGAAATGGTTAATGAGCAGGATTTGATCCGAGTGATTATTGAGCAGTTGTTCTGAGTGTTAATTTAATGAGAGCCAGTTCTCTGCAGATGGACCATAATGTCCTTGTTGTCTCTCAGCGGTTCCTGTGTCCCGGGAATGTTCAGGAAGTTCATGTTGGGTCTTTTATGAGTTTTTCTGTCTGATCTGGTGACCCCCTCGCTCAGAGAGGATGCTGGGAGGTTCACTGACCTCAGACTTTAGATATCCGCCTACAGAAGTCTGTGTGTGTGTGTGTGTGTGTGTGGGTCAGTCCTGAATTCCAAACAGCTGGTTTCATTTATTCCATGAAGACTGACGCCTCACATACGAGTGTGTGCAGATGTTTGAGGGTGTTTTTGTTCACAGAAGTGTGACGCAGCGTTCCTGAAGTTCAGAGACGATGAACACACACATCTCCCCCGTTTGTTCAAACCACCACTTCAGTCTCAGAACCTCAGATCATCAGATGACTCTTATCTGACCTACAGAGCAAAGCAGGATGTCTCCAGATGTCCTCAGACACAAAAATGATATTTATCAGCCAACAGAAACACTAACAAAGAAGAAACGATGCTAATGACAATTACAATCATTTCCAGAAGTTTGTACCCTCTCTTTTAATCCTTCAGTTTTTGTGTAAAACATTACAGAAATCTGATGTTAGCAGATGTTAAAATTCAAATTAGATTAATAAAACCTCAGATGATCAACAACATATGTAATAAACTCTTTTTTTTCACAGTGTCATCATTTATTAACATAAATGAAGGAGGAAAAAAAACTTGTGGCAACACTGAGTACCCCCATAATTCAACAGCTTGTAGATCCACCATCATCAGCAGGAGCCCAGTAGATGTTTCCTTCAGCACCAAGAAACCCTCGGTAGATGTTTCCTTCAGCAGTCTGAAATGAATGGGGAACCTTTTGAGGAACTGCAGGTCTGGATCCAGAGACTTTCTGCTTTGCACAGACAAGAAGAAGAAACCTTTTGTTTGTATGTGTGTGTGTGTGTGTGCAGCGCTGTAGTAAAAAGTTTTTTTTATACTTCTGCATCATAACTTCTGTCGCAGCCCAACTTGACCTTGTCAGAACTGTAACTGTGTTCCGTCGACGTGGACAGAGACAAAAGTGATTGCTCCATTTGATAGCACTGTATTTCCTTCGATGTACATCCTGCTACTACTCCTTCTTTGTAGTTTTCAACAGGTAGGAGTGTAGATTGCCTTCATGTCAGTTAAAGTTTTTGATGCTTAACATTTATGAACTCCAGCTAACATCAGATCTGTTGTCAAGACCCCACACTGCCACCTGGTGTTTGGTGGTAGAATTACAGAGAGACAAATGATAGCTGACAAGTAAATATAGGCACTTTTCCACTAATGGGAATTCTGGGTAGACTTTTTTTGGGTCATTGACAGGTGTCTCCATTACCAGGAACAGTCCTGTGAAAGTGACAGGAACCTTTAAGGGGTTAAAGACGTCTCTGCAGTAGAAGAGGTTCTCAGGTTGACCAACAGAAAGCTCCTGGTGGGGGTGGAATATGGGGGTGGGTCTCTGCTGATCTGGATTTTCAAATTACCCTTCAGCACTCTCAGATGATTTGGCACTCTCAGGTTTTGGCAGCTGCCTACTGATGTAGATGACTCCCTGAGATAGTGGGATAATGTTCCCTCACCAGTACTTCTGTGCCCAATAATGTTTTGCATATTATTTATTTTAATCTTTGATTGTATTTTATCATTGATAGAGATCCCGGTCGGTTTGGGGGTCGACAGGGGGTGGGTGGTGGATAGGTGGGAATGGTTTTGTTTTTACTGTTAAAGCACTTTGTGCAACATTTTATTGTACAAAAAGTGCTATATAAAGGAAGTTTGATTGATGATAATAAATCCCATTACTGCCACCTGGTGGTCAGCTGAGTTACTTGTGCAGTCAGAGGTTCTCAAGTGGTGCTACAGTGTCATGGAGACACGCCTGCTGAAGGTCAGTTCTGTTAGGTTCCTGTCTGGTGGGTTTACCCAGAATCCCCACTAGTGGAGACACACTTAATAACAAAGCAGGAAGCTGGTTCAGTATGTGGAGAACACGTGTAGGTGCTGTGTAGAACTATAAACCAGCTTTACTGTTCACCATTGTTCCAGCTTCTACTACCAGCTAAACCCAGTTTTCTGTTTGGAGTGTGGATCAACTGGAAGAGTCCAGTCCTAACAGCCTGGAAGCAGCGTAGCGCCACCTATCATAGTGGAGTCTGAGTAATTAAACCATCTGGTGGAGCAGGATGCGAACCATGTTTGGTTGAGTGTTGGTGAAGGAACTCAGATCTCAGATCTGCTCGACTATCTTCAGGACAGAACCGTTTCCTGGTGGTGTTTGTGATTGGACAGACTTCCAGAAAAGATCTCTCCTGCAGCTGTAGCTCTGAACTTGAGCCTGGAGCAAATTAATGACCTCCCACTCCCACACCCAGCACCCACCCACTCAGAGCAGGAACACATGGAGAGTCCTGTGGGTGTCTTGGAGCTCTTCAGATCCACTTTCAGCTGCTGACAGCTCGCTGTTGAACCATCTGACAGGAATGTTGTGAAGCTGCTGCTGCTTCATGTTTCTTTGGTTGAAGTGAGAAGACTTTGAGAGTTTAGTGAACTGTGTTTATGGTTCAGTGAAGGCCCATGTCTGAAGATCCATCTCCCTGACTCACAGGCAGGTTCCTGAAGCAGCTTTGACCAAATCTGTAAAGTTTTCACAGAAATGTGGACCAGAAGGTTTCTGTGTTTTGAATCAAGGATCTCTGACCTGTCCAGGGAAAAGTTTTGGATCTTCTACTGCTTTGATCATGTGATCTTGTTCATACATGAACTGGTTTTATGCATGTGCGTTCTTCTGTCGAAGCAGTGACATATCAGAGATACGCCGTATGCGGCCTGTTGTTCCAAACCTGACGGTGTATTCGGTTTCTGGGAGAGCACTGCTGTTACGTCCAGTAACTTCTGCCTTTAGTTATCTGTTGAATCAGCAGAAGAAAACTGGTGCTGAGTAAATCACCTCCAGCTATAGGTTCCTGAAGGGACAGTGGATGACTAACGTTCTTAGCACACCACAGGCAAAACAAATAAATGCCAATAAGAAGTTAAAATTCTGAAAAGAAATTGCACTTGGGGAAAAAAGATGGAGTCAACGTCATGATTATGATGTCATGCTGGTTTTTTAGCCAGTGTCTGAAGCATTGTCTAATGAAGAACTGGACAAACCCCTGTGACATCGTCCACAGGTGTGTGAAGCCTCTTTTTTGCTCGTACTGTTTGAGCACCAGTTTGAAGCTAACGTGAAAGAAATAATGCAGTTCCTCTATTGATCACTAGGGGTGTTAAACAAATGCACTTCAACACTTTCAGAGCCACCCCTCGGAGGTCAGAAGTGGAACTGCAGCTTTTCTTAGTTCTTTAACCCAGAAGTCGGAGCGCCGCTGCTTGATCTGAGGTATTTATGATGTCTGTCTACATCAAACAGAAAGTTGGGAAACTCAGTCAGCCGACTCGGCCTTTAACTTTGCTTATAAGTCATAGTGATGCGATTTAGTCCAGACTTTAACTGTCCCAGCAAAAAGAGTCATCAAAACTAGTCTCGCTCACTCACACACACACACACACACACACACACACACACACACACACACACACACACACACACACAAAGAGAGATGTCTGAAGTGACCTTTCCATGTAAGGTAAGGTATCAGAGTGGTGTTTCTGTGTGTGAGTTTAACAATCATGTGTTGGTGATCAGCAGCCGTGGTGTGTGTGTGTGTGTGTGTGTGTGTGTGTGTGTGTGTGTGTGTGTGTGTGTGTGTATGTGTGCGTGCTGCAGCTCAGCTGCTGGAATGTGGCACATGACCTTCCACCAGCGCTACATAGCCCACATGTTTTCCATTTCTTTGGGGGATGGGTTGGTCCGGACCATGAATGTGGTAGAATGTGGAGCTGATCAATCAGATTTTATTGGATATATTGGATTAATCAGCTCGTCAGTTTCAGTCTGTCTGTCCTCTCAGCTTCAGACCTCTGCGGAACAATCCAGTCGCAAATGATCAAACGTCAGTCATGCAGTATCTTATCTGAGATTGAAATGGTTCACTTCAGACAAATATTCTGAAATATGATTTAGTGCAAAATGGAAACTTTATGTAACAGATGGGGGGAAAATGAATAAACTTGAACTTCAGAAGAATTTCTCCCTGAATTTGATCAGTTTAGGAAATCCTGAAAAAACAAGCTCGGGGTAGTACCCCAGGCTTGGCAGACTGGGGTGGTGGTCCACATCTTTAAAAAGGGGGACAGAAGGATGTGCGTCAATTAGGAGGGATCACACTCCTCAGCCTACCAGGTAAGGTCTATTCAAGGATACTCGTGAGGAGGGTCTGTCGGATAGTCAAATCTCAGATCCAGGAGGAGCAGGGTGGTTTTCGTCCTGGCTGTGGAACTGTGGACCAGCTCTACACCCTCGGTAGGGTCCTGGAGGTGGCATGGGAGTTTGCCCAACCAGTCTGCATGTGTTTTGTGGACTTGGAGAAGGCTTTTGACTGCGTCCCTTGTGAACTCCTTTGAGGGGTTCTCCAGGAGCAAGAATCCCTTATATGGGCTGTCCAGACCCTCTACACCTGGTTCTTGGTTCACAGAGCTTGGTTAACATTGTTGGCTGTAAGTGGGACTTGTTTTTTGTGGGGGTTGGACTCCACGAAGGCTGCCCTTTGTCACCGATCTGTTCATTACTTTTATGGACAGAATTTCTTGGTGCAGCCAAGGAGTGGAGGGGGTCCAGTTTGGTGGCCTCAGAATCAGGTCTCTGCTCTTTGCAGATGATGTGGTTCTGTTGGCTTCATTGGGCCAGGACCTTCAGCACTCACTGAAGCGGTTCGCAGCTGAATGTGAAGCGGCTGGGATGGGAATCAGCACCTCTAAATCCGAGACCATGGTCCTCAGTCGGAAAAGGGTGGAGTGCCCTCTCCGGGTCGGGAGTCAGATACTGCCCCAACTGGAAGAGTTCAAGTATCTCAGGGTCTTGTTCATGAGTGAGGGAAGGATGGAGCGGAAAATCGATAGGTGGATTGGTGCACCTTGGGACCTCTTCGGGTGAGCTGGGCTAAGTGGCTGGGGAGAGGGAAGTCTGGGCTATGTTGCTTAAGTTACTGTCCCGTGACCCGACCTCAGATAAATGGAAAATGGATGGATGGGTGGAAAAAACATGTTTTGTCAGACATGTCTGGACTCTTCAGTAAGCATCGGTGCACATCCAGCAGACTCCCTGCATGACTCCAGAACAATTCCAGGACAGTTGCCGGATGATTCTAATTCAAATCCAGTGTGATTACAGTACCATTCCAGGATGATTCCAGTATGATTTCAGGATAACTTCAGTATGGTTTCATTACAATCGAAAGTCAAACATTTGAAAGTCAAAGTTTGACTTTTAAAAACCCATGTTCTCCATCTGCTTCATCCCACATGTAACCAGTTTTCCAGTGTGATCACCAGTCATTGTAACAGCTCTTTCAAGGTTCCAGACTTACCTACAGAAGTCCTATAAGCAGAACAGGATCCAAACCAGCCTGGATGAATCTGTTTTTATCAGAAGATAGCTCAGTAGGAACTCTGGAAGATGCAGAGGAAGTACAAAAACAAGCTGCCACTAGAGCGACTTTGTTCTGTATTAAACTGCATGTGCAGTTAAGGTCAAAATGATGACCCTCTTAGTGAAATCAAATAAAACCATTTTCTATGGAAATAACCAGTCAAAGGTGTTGATCGTTCATATGGTTCTAAAAGAACAAAGTGTAATGTCAAATAAGCTAAATTAAGATATTTTACTGCTGTGTTTGGTCAAAGCGAGGGAAAAAAACATGCCAAAGCCAAAAGAACTGACTAACATTTAATGATCAATAGTGCCTTTGTGACTTGTAGCTGACAACAGTCTCTTCAGGAAGTTCTCAACTACGTAGGTTCTTGTTTCCATGGAAACTTGCTCCAGAAGCGGAAAAGTAAATAATGCAACCTTTTGATTCAGGTTTCCAGAATAAAACATCAGACGAGTCCAGAATTGTGAAATATTTTCTTTTTTTCGCTCTTTTTTTTTTTTTTTTTAAATGGTTCCTCATGCACAGATGAAAGGAAGTAAACAAGTGTTTTTTTTTTTGTTTCCAGAGCTGTCTGAGGAGGAAAGACACCAGTCTGCTGGGTCACCTACAGGAGCTTGACCAGCAGATCAATGACCTGCGATTGGACAATGAAGTGTCACATGACCAGCTGGAGCTGGACAGCCGACCCAGCTCAGGTGAGACTCGGACCGTTTACTTGCGAGCAAGAAACCCTCGTAAAGCGGAAACTGGAGGATTAACGCAATGCTGGTGCAACCTTTTATGATCCAGTTTATCATCATGTTGAACCACATTGTATTGAACTTTTAAGTCCCATTTATTTTTATTGCATTTTTCACAAAATTAAAACTGTGAAGTGCCTTACTATAAAATAAGAGTATGAGAGATAAAAATCAAAAGATGCTCAACAACAAAAAAAAAAGTGTCCTGGCTGGCCATACTCTTTCACAGCTATTTCCATCAGTACAGAATGTACCCAACCATTCAGAGATGAATTTGGTTCATAACAGGGCAGGCCCACTTTATATGGTGACAACCAAAGACTATAAAACAGTGGATAAAGCATTTGGTCATGTGACTCGTTGGTTTCTGAATACTGGCATGTCAATCAAATTTAGCTTTGCCCAGAAATTAGATGGTTGGTGCTTGGTGACAACCAACAATCAAGATGACTGCCATCCCTTGCTTCCTTTTCCTGACTGGTTGATTTCTGTCCAGTGGTGTCCAGAGGGAAATTTTTTTTGTGATTGATGGTACTGCCGCCTGGAAATAAAAGTCCACTCCAGAAGAACCAGGGGTGAGATTTTATGTACCACCTCAGATGAAATCATGAAGCAACAAATTTCTGCATGGTTAGGTGTGTGGTCTGTTGATTGGCGGCTGTGACTGGCTGTGGGTGGGTCTAAAAGAGTCTGAGGATGAAGCTTACCTAGGGAGGGGCTCCAGTTAACCACAATTCAGCTCTACGCCACCACCACGACATTGTCAGGCCGAGCCACTATGGGTCCCAGTGGAGCTCTGCTAGTCCTTGTTCCTCATTGAGATCAGGAGATTGGTCACCGCAGCCTGGTTAGCTACCCTAATTTCATTCCTCTTGTAAACAACGAGCCTGGTTCCTCTGGACTGGACTTTGGTTTCCAGGAGGTGGTACCAATGGATGCAGAAGAAAGTGAACATCACTGGATAGACATGCAACCAATCACAGAAAGGAATCATGTGACGCGTGTAGAGTTACAACCTGACTAGTGTCAGCAAAAGCTGATGTTCAGGAATGCCTCCAGGTCCTCTGTGCTCCTCAGAGCCGAGTCCCAGAGGAGCACAGAGCAAAGTCAGTCAGTCTGAAAGAGTGCAGGCTGGAGGTTGAGCCAGCTGGAGTCCAGCCCAGTCCTGTTGGGACAGGTTTGGTGCTGTTTGTGCTGGTGGAATTGGCCTGGACTAGGAGGGGTACCAGACCCATGTGACCAGAGAGAATTCTCTCTGAGCAGGTCCAACTGGCCATGCTAGATCACCGAAGAGATTCAGAGAGAATTTATGAAGATTCAGATTAGATCCAGAACCTGTTTAGATCTAGTCAACTGCCTGTGGAAGTGATCTGATAACCTTAAACACTGAAAATTGCCTGCTCAGTGCCTCTGTACTGAGTCGTGACAGGATCAAAGTCTTTGTGGACCGCTGAGTCCATCTGTCTCCATCTTCACTTCCCGTCTCCTCCAGGTTTCTTCGAGCTGAGCGATGGGGCATCTGGCTCGCTCTCAAACTCCTCACATTCGGTCTTCAGTGAGTGTTTTTACCCAGCGGCTGATGCTGATAGACCCTTTCCATCCACAGGTATGCCCCACCTTCATCTCTGAAGCCTCTTTTTTTTGTCTTACTGCACAACTTCATACTGGCAGGAACCGAGTCCACCCTATAGGCTGGCTGTAACATGCCCATCTTAGTTTAAAGACTAAACTTATATTTATTCTGATCAAAGCTGTCCAAACATGATTTTATCTAAAGTAAGTGCTGGTAAGGACTAGTGGAGCTCTCCTGGAACCTACGGTTGTCCACCACCAGCCTAGATGGGCTGTGTCAGATTTTAGCAGCAGGTCAGTGGCGGTGACCGTGGGCCGGCTGACTGCTTGGTTGCTAGCTGGTTAATGACTGTAGTGAGGGGACAGTCACTAGGTCAGGTGGGTGCTCACAGAGCTGAAAAAATGGTATAGTTGGTCCACTTGGAAGGTCTTGAAATGATCTGAGGTGAAGGTCTTTGCCTCAGAGGATCCAGCTGCTGTCAGAGGTAGAAGCTGATGATCTAGAGGTAGTTCAGCCGGTGTCCTCTGGTTAGTCCTGGTTAATAACCTTCAACCCCAGAACCTTCCAGAATAACCCAGAACTAGTCTCAGCTGTCTCTTAGTGCGGTTAACAATCATACAACCACATGCCTCATTATGCATAAATTTGTAGTTTAATATAGTTTTATCTATAATGTACAAAACTACCTCCAGACTGTTGTCATGGATGTGAAACATAACTACAGAGACCAAAACTATTTTTATACCAGACTATAAATATATTTATTTCTGGTGTGAAGTTCAACACTAGCATGGAGATTAATGGAGATGAATCACTGTTGGATCCAGACCCCAGTGGTCGGTAGAGGAACTGCAGGTCTGGATCCAGACCCCAGTGGTCGGTAGAGGAACTGCAG
>JAOWBL010000300.1:3649-17902 GCA_028564865.1 Zenarchopterus dispar | reverse complement strand
TTCACTGCTATGCAGATGATACTCAGCTATATTTATTCATGAAGCCAGATGACCCAAATCAGTTAGTTAAATTACAGACTTGTCTTGAAGACATAAAGGCCTGGATGGCAAATAATCTTTTACTTTTAAATTCAGACAAAACTGAGATCATTGTATTTGGCCCTAAAAACTTCAGAAACAGTGTATACTTTTTTAAAATATAAATTTTGCCCTCATTCTATTTCCACCGTACAAAGGCAAAGACTTGGCTTCAGAGGAAGAGACAGTAACACAAAACTTACAAATTGTATATTTATGCGATGTCAGTGATGCAATGTTGCATTAACCACCTTAAAAAAAAAAGTAAAAAAGTCTAAGAATGGGAAATAATGAATTGAGCAAATAAGTTAACACAATGCTTTAAAAAAAACACAACAAATATGACTGATTGCATTTTATTTCAGTGCAGCTTTAGTAGTTTTTTTCCAGATGAAAATGAAGAAAAAAAAAAACAAACACCAAGATCCACTGCTCCCAACATGTCCATTGGTATACAAACACTTGATCATCTAAGAGATGCTACTTCATGACCACCTCTCATTTGTACCTCTCATTTTCAGTTCGGTCCCTTACAGGAGGGAGGTGAAACGTTTCCAAGATTCAGACAGAAGTGCCATACAGGTGCTCTCGCAGTGATTTCAATCGGAGCCATAAGCTGATGCAAATTAACAGTGGCCATTTAGAACTTGTCATTTTACTGTATCTCAGGTCTGATAAAAGGAGAAACACTTATCCCGGTGTGTGTGCTCCAATGTAACAACTAATTTGTCCTAAACATTTGAAACTTCCAAGTAGATTCAGATTCCTCCCCCCACATGTCAACACAAAATTGACACTGCATGCATGTTAAATTTGTGGCAAACATTTTTTTTTTAAATTCAAGTAATATGAATTAAAAAAAAAAAAAAAAAAAAATATGGACAATTATTTTACAACAGCCAAGACCAGGATTTGGTAATGTTGTACAATCACAAACATATACAAATACATATTTTTGGGTGAATAATTAGTCACTGAGTGTCTGCAGAGGAAGTCATGACCAGCTTGAATTTTCAAGACAGAACAAATGAGTAAGCGATAATGTTAAAAGCAGAGGATAGTGTGTGATATTAAACTCTGGTTGTAGTTATACATCATAGAATTCACTGCTAAGCTTGTACAGATTCAGAGAATTAAGGTTTGAAAGGTTTGATTATTTTTTTAAGCCACAGTAATAGTTATAAGCCAAGAGGGGGATCCCATATGTAATGTTTCCGATAACTAACTGAATGTGTGCCCGTGCGTGCACGTGAGGGCTCAGGGGCGGCAACGCTGAATGAATCGTGGGTACAGACAGACGTCTCTGATGTGATGTCTGTTCAGCAGCCAGGTGAGGAAGCGCTCCAGACCCAGACCGTAACCTCCATGGGGACAAGCTCCATACTTCCTCTGAAACACAAACACACACACAAACACACGTCAAGTTTGCAAATAAAAGTGTTACCATCTTACTAAAGAGAACAAAATTTCCTCATCTGTCTTTGAGCCATCCATAATAGTTTCCACTTTGCTGGGAAAACAACAAACAAAAAACCACACAAAACAGAAAAACAATCCAAGAACTCAAGAAACAAAACAAAACAAAATAAATAAATAAATAAATAAAAAGGGGTTTTACGTTACCTGGTCAGTGTACCAGTAGTATGCTGTTGGGTCAATTCCCTCCCTCTTGTATCCTTCCAACAGTTCATCAGCATCCCAGATACGCATCGAGCCTCCGATGATCTCGCCAACATTTGGCATCAGCAGGTCAACCTGCAGGAGCACAAACCCCATCACAAGAAATCAGTTACTCAGATAACTCAGTCCACCAAGTGTTCCCTGTTCATAACCATATTTGAGTAAGAGATTAGTACGTTATAATGCGATCCGACCCAACTCTCCATATTTACCTGTCA
Source organism: Zenarchopterus dispar (assembly GCA_028564865.1). Classification (NCBI taxonomy): domain Eukaryota; kingdom Metazoa; phylum Chordata; class Actinopteri; order Beloniformes; family Zenarchopteridae; genus Zenarchopterus; species Zenarchopterus dispar. The sequence goes on along the minus strand of JAOWBL010000300.1, from coordinate 15,926 downwards.
ACTTAACCACATTGATGTTCATTTCCACATCTATCGGTCATCTCTCCTTTTCAACCCGTTTTTAAACTCAAATAAATTCTTCATGTACAAAGTTGCTGCTACTTAAATTGACATCATGCTCCTGAAAAGGAATCAGCCAGTCGTTCTTCCAAAGTTTCTCAGCTTAATAAAAACATCTTTCCAGGAGGATCAGTAACACGAAACAAGAGTTCAGCTATTATTGTGACTCCTCAAGGTCTTGTTTATGACTGAAGAGTTTTAACTTTTTCATTGGATTTACATTAAATTTCAATTTGTGCACTGCAACCGTCATCATCTCAGTCTTTATTCACTGCCTGCTTTGAAATATTAATCATGTTAAGAGATATGTGTAGCATGAGTACAAGGATCCGTCTCAAAGGTGCTTAACTAATGAAATATTACTCTGGACGTGTTAAACACTGTATTTATCCCCACGGCTGAAGTTAATATCACGATAACTTTGGACTCCCTCCAGCAGTTCTAGTCTTGGGGAACAAACAAGGAGTTCTTTACTGAACGAGCTGATTTTCAGTAGAGCTGCTCTCTCTGTGCACTTTTGCATAAAAGTTCAGTAGGATTTCAGTTTAATCTTCCTACCGACTCAGTGAGCCGTTTGTCCTCGGGACAACGCTGCATGTAGAAGGATTTGATCTCCGCAGGGAAGCGACAGAGGAAGATGGTTTCGTTGATGGTGTCAGTCATTAGCCTCTCCGGAGCCTCTGGGATGTCCTGAAAAGAAGACGCCATGAGTCAAAACTGGAGCTGCATCAAATAAAGCCAAAATATGCTCTGGGCTATTATTGTAATTTGTTGCCATCGTTTGGTTGGAGAAGCTCCATGTGTGCTGGAATCATCTAGAAGGTTCTCGCAGCTCTCTTCCCTAGGTGTGTTCAAGCTCTGGAGTCAGCATGAGACCCCAGTAGATGACATCTCACATTTTATTTTGGCTAAAAATGCAAATATCTTTTGTTCATTGTGAAAACGCTGATGTTCTATTACTTTCATTTGTTGAAGTTAGTTTCTGCCGTTTCTTGATAAACAATTACTGAACTTAGTATATTTAGAAAGTGGATGGAAGTTGGATCGTGATTGAAGTCAAGCATCACTCTCGCTTGGCAGAGTTTTTTTTTTCCTTTGGATTTACATTAAATTTCAATTTGTGCACTGCAACTGTCATCATTTCCATCCTTAATCACAGTCTGCTTTGATTTATCAATCAACGGCCTACACCTGCCCAAGAGAAAAATAAAATTTAACAACGATTTTTGGAACAAGTCTTTCTTTTACGGACTCCCAGCAGCTTGGGTATCACCTCATAACCATTTCTACAACTTCAAATGTTTTCTTGCTGGCAGGTTTTACAGCCCTATATTATTTTAAGCCTTGTCTGGAAGTTTTTTCCACTAACGTTTTTGTGTGTTTCAAGTTCCTTTTTGGTTCAACAAATTTACATTTTTAGTTTATAGAAGTTAGTTTTTATTTACTGCAATATCTTATGCAAGTTGGGCCTTTGTCCCTCAAGAGTCCAAACCCCCCTGCAGAGTCCCCACAGCGGTCCCCACTGGGTCCACACAGACAAAAGTCCAGAAAAGAAAATCACCTCATCTCCACCCACAACAAGCCTGCAACTCTGGATCCAGGAATGACCAGTTGGCTCAGTCATCCTCAAGCTGATAAAAAAACTCAGCAAAACCTGGTTCCTTGACTCAACAGGATCACCCTCTCATCATAACCATGTTGTCGTGCACATATGACATTTGGTTTGGTGTCAAAGTTCAAGTGTCTGCTTCTGAGGTCTCTTACATTATTCTCTTCACTTCTGAATTTCAGTTGAGTTAATTTTATTTTCTGCAGTTCCTACATTTTGAGTCTATTTAATTACTGTTTTTTAAATCTATTTTTTCTCTCCCTTAGTTCCCAGTGGTTGCAGCATTCCACGGCAGAAAGGGTCTATGGTTTGGACAACTCTGGGGTAGCTGCATGAAGTGCATGACCTCATGTCTTTACCACCGGAGTTAGAGAAGACTCTTTATATGGTTTCCTTTGTTTTCTGCCTTTTTACTCAAGTCCTTTTAAGAAAATTTCTTAAAACATTTTAGTGAACTGGTTTATGGAAAGGGAAAAAAAAAAAAGAAGTGTATTTCAAAGTGGGACAGCTGTGTGTTGTGCAGGGTCCTCACCTCTCCAAACTCGTAGTAGGAGCCATCGTCCTTCTTGATATCGTGCTCTCTCAGCCACTCGATGGCTTCAGTGTAGTTCATTCTCTTGAAGGGCCTCTTGGGGGGTTTGAAGTTCTGGGAAAATACCAGAGCTATTGTAACTGCTGCCAAACAGAAAATGAAATGCAATTGTTTAAGACTGAAACTGTCTGTGCGATAGGCAGGCGTCGCGTACTGGGTTGACTTCGTACAGCAGCTGTGCAGCTGGAGACTTGAGGACTCTGTCCACCACGTCACACACCAGGTCCTCCAGTCTGTTCAGCAGATCCTCAAATGTTATGAAGGCACACTCGGCCTCGACGTGAGAGTATCTGGGTTTACAGAGAAAGTTTACATGTTACAGTCAAGAGCGACATTTTCCTGCCACCAATTCCATAGCTTATAATCCATTTAAACTTCACATTTCATCCAAGTTTGAGTCAGTAAACTTCAATATCTAAAATATTCAATGAACTAAACGTGATCTTGACACTATTTCATTTTGTGCTCCACTTAACATCAAAATCAGTTGAAATTCTCAACTTTTAATTAAGCAAGATAAAACACTAAGTTTTTGCTTGGGATAATTTCTTCTGCTTGTTAACTTTATAGCATCTTTATTATTCACAAATGCCTGTATAATTTAACATATATTGCCTCTACTTTGCCTCACATGTTCTCTCTGCTACAGTTTTTGTTTCTGAAGCAGTGTTAGCATTTTTTTTCTATTAATACTTTTTACTCCCACACAGGATTCCTTGACTGTGCCCGGGTTTTAGCCGTCACTGCGCTGATGAGCCCACTCACTCAGCCAGGTGTCTGCGGGTACGAGACTGCTCTGCCCGGTATGACTGAGCGATGCAGAAAGTGTCCCCCAGGGCAGGTATGCAGGTCTCTAGGTAGAACTGGGAGGACTGCGTCAGGAACGCCTCCTCGCCAAAGTAGCTCAGGTTAAACAGTGTGGAGCCGCCTTCCACTTGAGTCTGCACAAAGGTTGGAGGAGTGATCTACACCCAGGAAAAAAAAAAGAAATAAATAAAAAAAGGGAAATAGTGATTATACGTATGTGATCCAGAGCTTATTGGGCAATCTAAAATACAGCATAGGTGAAAGTTTAATCAGACTCAACTTTTCAATGAAAAGGTTCATTTTTGGGTTAGCAAAAAGTTAAAAATTAATAGGATAGATGTTTTATCAGACTAGCCGTTCATTGATGGCTGTCATTACTCCAGAACCCCGTCCCAAACTCGGCCTGTAAGCTCTCTTAATTAAATTACTGCCAAGAATTAGATACTTTTCAGATCCTTTTCACCCCCATTTTCAGCTGTTGTGCGTCACCTCGTAGTATCCACGGCTGAAGAAGTGGTCCCTGAAACACTGCGTGACCGTGGATCGGATTCGGAGGATCTTGGAGATGTTCTCTCCTCTGATCAACATGTGTCGGTTGTTTAGCTGGACGTCTACGTCAGACTCTTCGTTCAGCAAGTTGTCAGCGCCACCTGCTGGAGCCAAGCCAATGAGCTCCCAGAAGTCACAGTGCAGCTCATGGCCACCGGGGGCCTGGGCAAGGAAGATGACAGACCAGCTCAGTAAACACCTACTTCTGGTATGCGAACCACGATCATCCTGTATTACTGCTAAAAGTGTCACAAATGCTATAAACTTTAATTTTCCTATATGAAACTGGAAAAATATTAAGCTCAGTAGCTTCCATTATCATCAACAGTAACAAGTAATCAATTTCCTACAATATGTTTTTAGTTCAGAGAGATTAGAATATTATAAAATTACATTTAATTGCACAGTTCTGGTGCCATGTCTGCAAACTCTTGGATACTAAAGTTACAAAAACACTTGCCTACATTTTCGATACTGAGGTGAAAAGTCGGACTAATATTTTCTTGTACGTATGCACTAGGAGGCATGTTTACCTGTTTCCCCTCAGGAACTGCGGTGATGGTGCCGTACAGGGCTACGGTGCTCTCTGTGGACAACACCAAGGCGTTGTAGCACTGGCACTAAAGACAAGAAAACACACAAGTCAACACTCTGCATGCGATTTACATGATTTTATAAAGAAGCTGGTTTTTCTGATTTGGTTTTCAAAAACAGAAAAAAGAAGCCATGATGCATACACTCAATTTTATTCTGCTACATAAATGAATTTAAAAAAATAACTAAAAAAAAAAAATCTTCACTTGAATTGTTACCAAGAAACATAAAGTTCCTCAACAGTTACAGCACAGAACTGCATTATTGTGAAATCTACTAAATCAAATTAAAAGTTAAAGTTGTACCAGCTGATCAGCCAGGACACACTGGAGGAATCCAGATCCATCTCTCAGCACAATGAACATCAGGTTCTTCCCTGCAGGAGACAAAAAAAAAGTATTAACAGAGTTTGAAGTAACAGGTCTCTGGATGAATTACAAAAACGAATCCTTCTTTAATTTTTCCAGATTGCTCACCCTGTCTTCTCAGGCGATGAACCCATCCAAACACCTTCACTCTGCTGCCCCTCTTTGCCTCCAGATCACCGATTTTAGCCTGGGCAAAAAGGTTTTTAAAAATGACACTAAGGCATTAACTGTAAAAGGAACTGCTTTATTTTTATGTGATACTGACTGGTTTTAAATAATCAAGATAACATTTTTAATTAAGAAAAAACGAAACACTCCTTTTCATGGTTTTATTACTATATTCTTTCAAATTATCAAAGAAGCAGGCACACATGGGACAATTATGTACTTTTAATTTATTCACTTTTCTGGGGGAAATTAACTCCTTTTTCCTATTTATTTTCCAGATGAAGATCACATCTCCAAGCTGAGCTGAAGAAACAATTGTCCAGCAACACAATGGAACTTCTCCTCTGAGGAAGGAACCGAGGGAGTTACCCAGGAATTTTCCCAGAGTGCCTTCTGAACTGCCCCTACTGATTGTTCATATATCCAGTCTTTTCTTCTGCCTCTACAAATTTTGTATCTCAAAATTATAAATCTTAAGAATATTGACCCATCTAGTGTGGAAGTCAGTTCTGTGATTTATTATATGAAGCTGTACATTCATATAATGTAAACTCTGCATTGAACAAGCCCAGAGAAATGAGCCTATAAATATGTAATAAGTATTTCTGCTTCAGCATAAATTAATCCCAAATTCTGTTGTGTCAAAAGTAAAGTCACAGAACCGAATTTCATTTACCTTATCAGCAAAAGACTTTACATGTTAATATACAACTGATTCCAACTAGTTTTGTTTCATCTTGTCTGACATGCAAGATATACAGAAACAGCCAGGTGATTAACTGGGCTACACTGAACTTGTGAACTAAATATCACACAGTTGGACTTCAAAAAAGCTTTATCAGTAAATTTCCCCAAGGTGACCTTTGTCATGAATTGTTTATGTACTATATAAAAGCTTATAAAACTGTACTGAACGGAATTAAAATAAAAGTAGTTAATCAATAACAAGCCAACCTGCAAGGAAGTGGTAGATATGTTAGCACCTTTCCTACAACTTTCTTCGGTTCAATTTATTTGTATAAACATCAATTGAGGGGAAAAAAACAAAACAAAAAATAAAAAACCTCACACACACACACACACACACACGTTCATTTAACTGAGTTCTCTTGTTTTTGGCAAGGTTCATTTCATTTGTGAAATACTGGTGAATCTTTATAACCACCCTGCCATAGCTGTTACAAATATGTAGGAATTTGATAGTTTGCTTCAAAAACATAGTTGTGTAGTGAAAGCAGCAGGTAACAGATCTGATCAGTAACTGATAGATCTGCAAAAACACCACGAGGAGTGAAAAACTGACTGTTTCTGGCTTGGGCAGGCTGGGGTTGTTGGTAATGATTATCTTCTTGGCCTCCTCCAGGTTCTTTTCTCTCCTCTCGCTGTCCTCCGCCTGCACGACAAACACAGGACCAAAGAATAAAAAGATTGCCAATGTCTCCAAGTTTGACAAATGCGAGATAAAAGGGGGAACAACAAACAAACTAAAGCATCCTTATGACTCATTGGTAACAGGAAATTTCATTAAACGGTCAAGAAACAGCTTCATCCACTCTGTTTTGTAGCAACAGCTGATGTTAAGTGAATTCTGGGATACAAACCTCTTTTTTTTCCTTCCCATCACTCTTCATCTGCTCACGGTTAAAAGCCTTCTTTGCATTCTTCATCTGTGTCTTGGAGATCACTGCCCAACGCTGAAGAGGACAAACATAAGAAGCTACATTTAAAAAAACTAAAATAAAACTCATAAAAAACGATTAAATTACACATACATCCATGCTTTATAAAAAGGCCCAATAGGTTGAAAAACAGATTTAAAAAAAAAAAAAAGGGAAGATTTGTAACTATGCAAATCACAACAGAACAATTGTTTGATTTAGAAAAACTAAACCCACCTCTCCCTCCTGCTGTGAGTCTACATAGATGACTGGGAAAGGTTCTTTTCCTCTAAACAACAGAGCCTGTGAGGATGGGATCAGAAACATATTACTGAAGTGCAGACAAACTAACCAAAAGTTTTAACCCACAAATGAGAAGTGAAAATCCCTGTGGGCATCTCTAGTTGCAAGTCACTTGTGCAGCACAAAACATCCCGCAACGGCATCAAAAGCCAACATGAAACTTGCCTTCAGAGGAGTTTTGAAGGGTTTCTGCTCCGAGCCGTCGCCATCCTGGTCACTGCCACATTTGTCGGACACATACACCTCACCTGAGAAACAAATGACACGTTAGATGTTGGCAGTTCCTCCCAGAAGGCTTGGGTGGAAACCATGTAATATTAATATTTACTCATAATTGAGAAATAATTTGTAGTAATAAGCTCAGGTAACTGAAGGAGTAAGAAAGAGTGACAAATTTATTCAGTTTTAAGAAAGACTGAAACACTTTCGTCTTTTGTATTAAAGTACTTGATAATAAACATATAATACAACTTTTATTTGGAGTGCTGCATATACATCTGAATGGAAAGAAAGCATGTTTTTTGCTGGACACATCTGGTGTGAGAAGGAACATCCTCCTCGACTTAAGACAAAAACTGAAAGTAAAATGTGATGTGAGGTTGTGTGCGCTAGGCGGAGAGCGGAACCCAACCCAAAGGGGTTGTTTTTGAGATGGCACAATTCAAGGGCACTGATAACTCATTTAAAAAATCAAATATTTATTTCTATTTAAAGAAAAGGAACAATCTACTGATCCTAATCTAAGAGATAAAGCTTCAATGTTTCTGAAAATATACACATTGTTTAATACTGCAATTCAAAACTAACTGTTCATATTCACTTTTTTTTTAAAGCATCAATGGCAACACTGCAATTTCAGGGAAATAATTTTTTTTTTTTTTTAAAGAGAAAAGATTCATTCAAGGCTAATGGCTCGGAAACTGCCTCCTCCTGCTCACAATCCCAAAGAAAGTGAAAGTAAAAACCCTTCTTGAAACAATGGATCCGGTTGGACAATGGACCAAGTGTTGCGATGCTGAAACTGAACAGACGTCTTCTACTTCAACTCGTGCGCAGGTTGTCATCATTTTTGCCAGCTAAATCTAACTGGTCTGATATTTTGTTCAGTCTGAACTCCACCTCGACACGCCTCTGATGGCGCATAAACAACCAGTCTTAAAGCACGTTTTTATGCATTTTGTCATATGGCGACAAGATGAGAGACGAAATCAGAAATGACCTTTATTCAACATTTCTACCGCGTCAGAGAAGACTATATACGGCACACACAAGACCCAAAACCTGTTTATGAATTCGTATGATAAAAGTGCAGAGAAAACAGAAACTTTTAAAGTGGTTTCTGACTGAATGGTGTGCTTCGCCCTCTTCTTGGCCTGTACCAGACAGTGACAGCTGTGATGGCTAACTATTAGCTCATCACTGGCACTTCGTCTTTCACATGTACTATAGTTCTACTTTTTAAAGTTCACTAACAGCGTGAACGCATCCACTAAGAGTATAACTGAAGGCTCGGATAGAAAGTACCGGGAATCAGAGTCAAGCAGTGAGCCAAATCGCGACTTTGACTGGAACTGACGCAATAAGCTACACACATGGTTTTACCAGCAAGCTAATGAAGCTCGTCTTTACCGAGCTCGTTTCTTTGCCTTACCCACAGAGACGTCACCCACACCTTTAGTTATTTCTGTCGTCATGTCGTCCCTGGAACGAAGACGTTTTGGTAAGGAGGAAACCTGACAATTTTATTGCCAAATGACGAGATTCAAGGTCCGAAGGATGCTTCAGCCTCAGACGACAACGGCGCTACCGGTCGTGCAAGTTTGCATCAGCTCTGCAGCAGTTGGATATAAACGACTGAGAGGAGACCACGTGAGGAGGAAACTCCGAGCTGATTCGCGATCCCGTGAACGTCACTCTTATAACGGAAGTATGACTGACTAGTAATGCGCTAATGCTGCATTTCGAGGACCTCTAATGGTTTGGGCATGTGTACGTGATTGACTGTGACGTTTGTATGGAAGTGAAGAGATTGCCAGACGTGAACTTTGTAGGTCGTTCGGCAACTTTTGTTTACCCTTCCATATAATTTTCCTTAAAATTTTAGTCACAATTTTGGTTATATTTATCCATATGGGAGTTTTTTTTTTGTAAGAAAATCTTTCTCAGGAAAAAAAATATGAAATTCAAATTTATTTTTTTCTTATAGGTCACAAATACACCAGGGACAATTTTACTGGCCTTTCAGGTCATTTAAGGACAAAAAAACAAAACAAACAAAAAAAAAACTTCCTCTCCTCCTCCTTTTCCTTTCAGCGGCTCCCTTCAGGGGTCGACACAGCAGGTCATCCCCTTTGTTATAAGCTACAGACGTCTGCACACACGCAAAACCTCTCCAGAAACAGGTATTTATAGAAATCACTCATTTTTTTTCCATTAAAAAAGTGTCATATAACCAAATTGGCTTTTGAAGGGTTAAAAGGGTTAATGTAATTCTGTATTTGGTAGTTTTGATTGGGACTAAAGTTGACTGAAAGATTTCAGCAAAAGAAAAAAAAAATGTTAGTGCTTATAGCAGTTTTTGGGAAAGAACATTTTTGTCCTCTAATGACCTGAAAGGACAGTAAATTGAAGCAACCCACAAGGGTAAAGACAAAAACGAATGTGATGTGAGGTTGATGTGCTCTGTCATTGAGGAGAGGGACCCAACTCAAAGGTGCTGTGTTAGAATTTCACAATCCAGTAGCTCTGACAATTTATTTTACCATCAAATAAATACATTTTGCAATAAAAAAGAACAATATGCTACTGATGAGAGTTCAAAGTTTTTGCAAAATATTAAACATGTTTATTGTTCAATATTTCTATTCATTTTTTAGCATTAAGATTAGGATTGCCATTTGAAGGAAATGAATTATTTCAAGGCTAAATAGCTCAGAAACTGCCTCCTTCTCCTCACAAGAAAAGTGAAAGTAAAAACCTTTGTTGAAACAGTGGACCCCATTTTGGAAACTGGGCCAAGTGCTGTGATACTGAAACTGAACAGACATCTTACTCATGACTCGTGTGCAGTTAGAAGACACTGGTGAGGGATACAACTGGTGGCTGGGGTGATACTTATAGGAAATGGACATTTCCAGTTTGGGTTGCTATAGTTTCTTATCAACTAAAGAACAATTGAATTTGTCAGGTATTTTGTTCAGTCTGAACTTCAGCTTGACATCATCTAAAAGATCTGGGCTGAAAACACTACTTGATAAGCTTGCATACAGAATTGGTATTACATCGTGTGTCTATTTATTATGTCATATGGTCATAAGATGAGAGACGACACCAGAAATGACCTACATCCAACATTTCTATTGGCTCAGAGAAGACTATAAACAGCAGAGCCCAAACCTGTTCATCAATTCATATTCCTCTTCTTGACCTCTGCATATGGTTTTAACAACAACACAAGGGAACTTTGCAACCCTACAATAATGTTTCTGAAATAATTTTAGGTGTAGCTAAACTCTTAACAGGACAAACTGCCTCATAGCTGCCCATCAAAGGGACTGCTTTGTGGGATACATCAAAGTGTTTACTCGTAGGTGAGGCTAGTAGGCGGCTAACTAAAAGATGGAGCTGTCTAAAACTGCAGTCTCTGAGGCATGGCAGCACCAGTGAAGAACGCAACACAAGAGAGCAGGTGAAGAAAAGAAATGGAGAATGATAGAGCAGAAGTCCAGACGCTCACGGGCCAACCTGATTCAATTCAGTTCAATTCAATGTTATTTATATAGCGCCAATTCACAACAAAAGTCGCCTCGAGGCGCTTCACACTGTAAGGCGCCTGAAAGAAGCAAAAGGCTGCAAGACGGATGGGCTGTTAATTTACTCCCTGGTTCACCATTTATGTTCGTTAAGGTACCCAGGAGATAAGATTGGCTTATGTTTTAAAAGCTGGCATGCTACCCTGAGCTGATTGCCTCTGACTCCTAAACCACTCTGATTAGCCGACTGTTGATCAAAGTCTACAACCCATATCAAAAGGGAACTTATTGCTTTATATAAATTCCCCTGATGTGGTACAAAAACAAAAAAACAAAAAAAACCCCCCACAGTTGTCATGGATGTGAAATCTACAGAACAATAGTGGGCTCTAAAGAGCAAACAAACAAACAAAACCCTCAAACAAAGCTTCCAAGTTTTACAGTGTTGCTGTGAGAGCAAGTCAATCAAGCAGCTCATCTTAACCACTGAGCTCGCTTCTTGTTTAACCACAGAGGCTTGTTTCACACCTTTTCTTATTTATATTACCATTTTATCCCAGGTACAGAGTTCCTTTTTCGGAGATGATCGTTTGATATCAGGATTCATATATTTGGGAAACTCTGACCATTGATTTGTGGTTTCTACCTGTGGGCGAGGGGGGTTGAGAGAGTTCATTTATTAATGTTTTGTTTGCGTTCTGGACGGTGTCAGATAAGGTTACCCTTATCTGTCCGTCCATCTATCCATCCATGACAGATAACAGACATCTGTGATCTGTGCAGCAGAACCTTTTTGTCACTTTAGGGCAGTTGCTCACTTGAATTTTCAGTTTCACCAGATGGTTCTTCTCTAGATGTTGCTGCAGTAATGACTCAGCATCTTCCACGTTTCTTTCTGTGCAGAACCTACAAGCCACATCAAATGGGTCTATTTTTATTTTTATGTTTGCATAGTAATTCAAAAATATGTTTTTAAAGCCTTTAGACCAGAGTGATCTTTTTTCCCCCTTTCTCTTTTATTTTAGGATACAACAACAAAACAACGTAAAGTAATGTACATAACATACATACATGGCATATAAGACCAGAGAACTAAAATTTACAAACAGCTACCATGAATGCAACCCATTTATTTAACAAAGATGCCAATTATTGTCATTTCGTGTTGTGCTGCTGTTACATTTGTGTCTTTTTAAATGTTATTTCGTCTTTCATGAATATTGTGTTATTATCAGAATATCCTATGGTATAAGGGTCTTTGTTTTGAGTTCTTGTGGACATAGATTCATTTGCTGTTTCTACAGTAGCAGCTATGTCAACATGTGAGTCATGAGCTGGCTGTTTTAGAGTTGCCACTTTCACTTTCCCTTTACTTTTCTGTGTCCTCCTTTTCTCTGTGTACATCGATTTCAACTTCAATAGCAGTAGATAGTGGACAGAAATCACTTCAAGTAGTTACATTTTTCCACATATTCAGTATGGTTATGTATGTATGCTTACTCTTTATTTGCATTCTGGAAAAGCAAATGAAGGCTTTTTCCTTGTTCTTGGTTGATCCTCACCGTGCGTCAACAGGATGGCCATGTAGCTGAAGAATGAGCTGAATGCCTCATGAGAATCATTTAGTTTAGTCTTGAGGATTCTGCCTCTGTGAAATCTCAGCGTGTTATGTATTACTTTGTCATTTCTGCACCGAAGCTCCTGATGTATGATTTGACCCATTTGCATCCAACTGTCATATTAAATCTGCTGAACTCGGAGCATCTCTCACATCTTTATTTCTTATTAAGTTGGGACACTCAGTCTGGACCAGATAG
>JAOWBL010000298.1:0-17907 GCA_028564865.1 Zenarchopterus dispar | reverse complement strand
CCTGAATGCTGCTGCTTTCTCCACCCTGAGCTGCCTGAGTCTACCTGTGAACCATGGTTTATCATTGTTGTAACTTAATGAGGAACTGGTAAGTTGTAAGTTGATGAGGAACTGGCTCCTCTACATGTGGGGTGACTCTACATGAGCTTCTCCAGGTGATTTTGATTCTCACCTTATCATTAAGGGTGACCCCAACCACCCAAGGTTTTATGATTTCACAACCATGTCTCTGTTCTAGTTCTAGGTTCCTACCAATTGCTATAAATGCAATTGGTAGCAACCTAGCAAATGCTATAAACTGTTTTTTATGCAGCCAAAGACTGTATTTAACTTAATGAAACTGTAAATATCAATATTCACAGGAGGAGAGACATTATAATCAATCAGCAGCAGAGATTTCAGCTTTTTTCACTCATATGTGTACATCAAGTGAGCTCAGATAGATGTGACATACATGATCATGGTGGTGTAATGCGGATGTAGATTTCAGAGATACAGGTCTCCTTTGTTTAGGAAATTGGATTCTAAAATAGACCAGTTAATATTATTAAATTTGGATGAGTTCTTGGTTCTCCTCATTCTTCAGCAGCTGACAGTTCTCACACCCAGATGAGACCAGCCAGGAACATTTACTGCTATGAGGTTAGTGTTCCACAGGAAGATCATGATGTTTCACCACAGTTAGATAATGGAGAAACAACTGAGGCACACTTAGAGGAGGAGCTGATAATAGACTTGTGACTAGTCTTCTCCAGTCCTTTGTTTAGTAATACTTATTTGAGTATGCATGTGGATGGATGGATGGATGGATGGATGGATAGATAGATGGATGAATGGGTGGATGGATGGATGGATGGATGGATGGATGGATGGATGGATGGATGGACAGATGGACGGACAGATGGATGGATGGATCCATCCATCTCTCCTTCTTCCATCCATTTTCCATTCATTCATCCTCATGAATGCTCAAATATCAAACATCAAATATCAAATATCAAATATCCCCATGAATGCTCAAATATCAAACAAAAGACTGGAGTAGACTAGTCTATTATCAGTTCCTCCTCTAAGCATGCCTCAGATGGATGCATGTATGGATGAACATTGGTAGAAAATGACTCAGAGGTATTTAATTCAAACATGGGTAACTGCGCTGAGCATGTCCAGAACTTCAGTTTAACTTAGTTATCTTTTTTATGATGAAGCCACAGGGACTGAAAGGTTCCAGTCATTTATCCAGCTTCTTGTTATCACTGGCTGCTTACAAACATTGTCCTCGGAGACCCCCAGATTGACCCAGAACTGGTAACAGTTGTATGTCAGTTAACATCTGGACCAAACAAATTGTCTTTAAAATAAGAATGATTGTGCACTGTTTGGTCTTTATATACATCTCAGGAATAAAACACTGCTCAGATAAAGTGAAGAGAAATATCCATCAGCTCTGAATCACAAAAAAAAAAACACCATTCATTGTTTATCAATTTGTTGCCTGATGTGGAATACAAAAATTCCCCCCTGTACAGTTATCATGCCTGTAAAATCTACCTATGTTTATTTCCGCTGTAAAGCTGGACATTTTAACATGGAGGTCAATGAAGATGAAATCACTGTTGGATCCAGACCCTAGTAGTCAGTAGAGGAACTGCAGGTCTGGATCCAAAACATAGTGGTCAGTAGAGGAACCGCTGGTCTGGATCTAGGCCCTGGTGGTTGGTAGAGGAACTGGACTGGATCAACACCCTAATTGTGATTTACTGTGTCTTTCTTCCACATTGAACATCCCTTCTTAAGTCAGATGTTACCCCTTCATTTTCCCTGTATTCTGCAGTTGACTGTCATTTCTGTCTTGTTTTCTTTAACATCTTGTGTTTGAACTTAATAGAAGTCACGTAAATTTCCTTGGTGCCTGTAACTATCACCTTCTTTGTGAAATTCATATAAACCCAGATCATCTGCAGTGAAAAGGAGATGAAAAACTGGTCAACTTGCTCATGGTAAATGTAAGCGCATTGACACATTAACCTCATATCTTACATCATTTTACTTGTCAGCCCTCAGTAGAGATCCTGAAGCATCTGTTTATGGAGATCACTGTTATCAGTGATGATGCAAACACAGACTAAGACACAGCTAAATTCACTACAGACCATTAAAGACTTTTAATCCGCCTCTGGGAGGGTGATGTAAAAATCTAAGCGCTCTGAGGCTGGACTTCGTAAGAAAGAAAATCAAGTGTAAAGTTAATTAAAGATGTCAATATCCCAGTTTTCCAGCTGATTCTGCTCTCTCAGCAACAGCAGCATACAACTCCAGAAACCCTTATGCAAATGTTCATTATTTATTACAGCCACTAGACAAAAGAAGTTTTCTCCCGGAAACTTTCAAACAAGCCATCTCCTGATTACTCTGTCACAGACTTTGATGGGACAGTGAAGACTATTTCCATATTAACCTTGGCCCTAGTTCTAACATTAAGTCATAAGAGTGTGTGTGTACAAACATGGAGTAATTTTTAATGGTTGACAGTGTCAAGTAGAATTGATCCATAAAAGTTTTCACCAGTAGAAAGTTTAATTTACCTCATGTGTTTCATGTGCAACATCAGACGCTTCATTCCAAACCACAAACCTGTTTTGAGTCGGTTTTTATCTAGAACACTTTTCTTCAACGTCATCGCCGACTATATTACTATAAAGATCAAGTAGATTTTGCAATAATTCTGCTGTTATCAAAGTGTGCCCTGGTGGTTGTTCTTACAGTATCACTAAAGCAGCTCTAATGAGGCGTTTGACCCCTGCTGACCTCATGGTAAATGTCTGGATGGAGGTCACACAATCCCCTGCTCTAGAGTCTGCCATTGCGCCATTTGTGTTGCTCAACAACTAAACACATTCAAAATTTTCTTGCTACCGCTAAGGCTAGGTCACGTTTCAACTAGATTTCTGAGTTACATAGTACTACAGCAAGAGACACAGGCCCACCCATGTGCTGACTGAAGTACTGTTTGCCCTGTTATGAGTTAATCTGCCACTAAAATAATTTTAGAAACATTAGAATAAGGTTTTCAAGTTCTATTGTGTTACTTTAAAACCAGTACTTCAGATGTGTGTTTTTGACTGGTTATTGTGTTGTTTTTATGTGATTCTTGTGTGTTTCTGCTGACTGGACAATACATTTCTCTTCAGGGATAATAAAAATATGACCTTTGACCTGTACCAAAACCTTCAATCCCAGCTCCTACTGCAACAAAACAGGAAAACTGCTGAGGGGATTAATATGTTTTCTACAGCAAACCATCACTAGTGCATGTAAAAATGTTTAATACACTGCAGTTCTTGTGGAACTTTTCTATTTGGCATATTTCTGTTCATGATTCCAATTGGTGCGATTTCAAAGATAATGTGAAAACACTTACTGGATGTAGAACCAATAGCGTCAGACCAGACTTCCTAACCACATCACAAGAAGCCACTGGTGGATGTCCCGTCCACAAACGTTTTTCCTGAGTCAGTCACTCATTCATGTGCAATCAGGGTTTTCCCATGAGCCTCAGCAGACAGAGGAGACTGTGTCTGTGCATAATTAGATATTTGTTCCCTATGTCATACAGCTGAACCCAGGAATCCCATTAACTGGATTTAGTTTGAGGTTCTGGAATACTTTGGATGGTTGCTGAATGAATGAAACGCATGTAAGAGTCCAACAGGAGTATACAATGAAGTATAAATATTATCAGAGCAGAATAAATGAAGACAGAACACAGCAGAAATGTTTCTAAAGGTTCCACTTTAAGAGCTTATTTACAGCTAGATTAATCAACATCAAAATACTCAAAAAAAGAAAAATTTACCAGACTTGGTATATTAAGTAATGTCTATGCTGGGTTTTTTTTGTTTGTTTGTTTGTTTTTGTCCTTCTGTCTATTCTGTAGGGTTCATATGTTTGTAAATCTGATTGTGATGAAGTCAGTGCCTCACCGGCCATGAACCTCACCACATGTGACTGACAGTCTGAGAGATCAAAATGATTCTGATCTGCTTTAGAGACTTGTAATTCCATGAATGTAGTGCAGCTACTGGAGGCTTCCACTGGAGCCTGATTTCTGATGGTGGAACACCAAAGACTGAACTCATAGTTGGGCTGTAGGAAGTGAAGTTGTTTATGATGTTCTTGGACTGCTTCTTGGACTGTGGGTTTTTGTCTCAGAATGGTCACCCTTACACTGTTACAATCTCTGGAGTCTTAGCTGTAAAAGAAGAACTGGACAATCCCTCTATGATGTCACCACTAGATTTATGAAGAGCAGACTTAAAGTTTGCTTAAGCCAATAGAAGAAGCCATGTTGGCAAGAGCAGACTCCACCCAATCCTGGTGGTCAGTTATTACATGTTATCTTTTGTATTTTAGCTGACCTCATCCTAGCCTGTGATGCTAACTAACATCGGTTTACAGTCATTGTGACTGAATCTGCTCTTGATGTTCCTACTAAAACATCTGAAAGGAACCAAACCCCTCCAAGTTGACCTTGAATGGTGAGGGAAGCTTGCCCAGAACAGGCAGCCAACCCTGCGAGCAGTTCAAGGTGGGACTGCTAACTCCAGGCTGTCCCAGAACTGTGGGAGTCTGTCAAATCAGAAGCACTACAAGCCAATTTACCTTTAAAAAACAAAACAAAAAGAATAACTTTGCTGTGTTAGATTGTCATTCACAGCTCAAAAGTCAAGTCAACACAGAGCAAAGTAGCTGGAATTTAGCTGTCATTCAAAAGGCCACACCCCTAATTTTATATACATTTGTCTCTTTTATATCATTTTACCCGATGAGATACATAGAAACGCTGTCCAGGGTGTACCCCGGCCTATTGCCTGCAATGGGCTGGGATTGGCTCCAGCAGACCCCGTGACCCAGAAATGGATTCAGCGGGTATAGAAGATGGATGGATGGATACAAAGAAACACTCCCCAGCCCCATACAGATGTCACTGATGTAAAATCTAACTATGGAGATCAAAACTATTTTTGTTCCAGACTGTAAATATGTTTATTTCTGCTGTATAGTTAGGCATTTCACTTGGAGGTCAATGAAGATTAACTCACTCTTGGATCCAGACCCTAGTGGTGATTTATCTCTCTTCTGCATTGAACTTCACTCCTTAAATCATATACCAGCCCTTCGTTTTCCCTGTATTCTGTAATTTTCTGTCATTTCCATCTCAGAAAACTGCAGTTTTCTGTACTTCAAGGACCCTAACCTTAACCAACCAGATGTTGCTGCTCAGTTTAAGCCATAGCGGATGAGTGTTTTTAACATAAAGGAATGGTGTGGATGTACTCATCTAATCCCTAGGAAGCATCAGGAGTAGACAAATAGGGATGATATCTGAGACTGAGTCAGGAATCTATGACTCTGAAAGATGAAGAAAAAGCTTGACATTGGTACTAAAACTGAGTGGCTTGTACAGTACGAGTTTATGTCTGTGTTTCTTCTCAGCATTGCTTGTGTATCAGAGGAATACATTTTATTCTGAGTGTAATTTCTTTATTCTCAGCGTGGAAGTAGAAACCTACAAAGAAACCCCCCTCTGACACCAAAAGTGCCATGGTAATCAAATTGCACTTTCAGCAGAGACAAATATAATGGGAATGGAAATTCAGCTCTTGTCTTTTTCAGCATTTATTTGATCCCAGACCAAATCTTGACAGAGAGGAGAGCTACAGAAGTAATAACAATTTTATTTATTCTTTCTGAGTCACAGTCCCAGGTCATGAGATGTGGTTGCCATGGATTCAGAGATCACAGAAACTAGTGCTTGAAATTCTCTCTCATTGTCGTCCCTTATAATGTTCATTCCTACTTACTTTTGTTTAATTTAATTCCATGAAAGCAGCCTAACTGAGGAACCCCACAGTTTGTATTTAATCTTTACTTAAATGCACTTAAATGGTGTCAGAGCAAGCACAAGACAACAATGGAGAAGAAGAAACAGCAGAACCAGATATGAGAGGGGGTAAAAGGACAGGAAAGAGATGTCAGGATCTGTGGGACTGATGTCCAGATTTGATGGCATCTATTGATCATCCTCGTCCTACCACTTGGTATCACACCACACCTTCTGTGATATTGCATGTGAGTTTCTGAGGAATACTTGTGAAGCCTGAGCTGTAGCAGCTATGGTCAACTCCATCTCAGCAGGAGCAGAGTCCAACAAACCCTGAGAAGTCCAAATTTTTGGTAAATTGGTGGAGCTAAAAAACCACAAGCTTACATTAGGCACAGTTAGCTCAGGCTAACCCGTGATGCTAAATGAAATGAGCTTATATTCATTTTAACCAAATCTGTTCAAATATAGTCATTTCAAATATTGCGACTGAAACCTGGATCCAGATCCTACTGGTCAATAGAGGAACTGCAGGTGTGGGTTGGGAGCTTTGCGTTTCCACTGGAATCTGTTTTCTGATGGTGAAACACCAAAGATAAGACTGAATTCAAAGTTGTGCTGAAATCAATTTTTATTCTTACGAAATGGGTTCAATTAAAGTTGAATTAAAGTTGCCAGGAAAATAACTTAAAATATCTCAGGTTCTTACAGTGTGTAAAGAAATTCAATTCAAGTCAAAATATTTCATTAATCCCTCAAAGGAGATTATGGTATTGAGTGAAATGAGTCAAAGTAAATGTTAGAATGGATTTTTTTTCTTTGTATTTTCTATATTGTCGCAACTTTCTGTGATTTGGGGTTCTACATGTTATTATATTATAAGTCAGGAAGGTCAAATGTTCACAACATTTTGATGAATAGGATGTTAGTGTGGTTTGGCAACATCTAAAACTCTCATAAAATCTGAACATCACCAATACCTTCCTGCCCTGGAAGACTTCTCCTCCACTGGCTTTCAGCAAGAAGCATCCTCCATCTTAAATGATTTGATGACATCGAGCGAATAAACAGCTGGAACAGTCCCCTTGAGGAGATAACATGATCAGTTTCACCTTGAAGAGATCACTCTGAGCTCTAGCATTTCAGCTGTGTTTCAAGCAGGCTCCGTGTTGTCTTTTTTTTTTTTTAATCCATTTATGACAAAGTAATGCTGAATCCTGAGAAGAAGGAAGAGTAGCAGCAGCGACTACAATCTTTTCCTTCAGGGAAAACCTGTGTAAACCAGCAAATTACAAATGCATGTGAAACGGTGGGCTGGCTACCTGTGGGGGTTGTGAGGACTGAAGAGTGAGTGCTGTGATTGCTTCAAACACCAATAACAGCACAATCCTTCCAGCAGTGAACAGCGTTCCCTGGTAAAAGCTTGTCTCATCTGAATCTGTGTGGGGTCATTAAAGAAATGAGGTAATTTAGGATAACAGGACACACTGGTGTTCTCTGAGCAGGTTATGGCCTCTTGGATGGTGTTATTATAGGATATTTTATAACTTTCCATCAGACATTTCAGAGCCAGAACAAAAAATGTTCTGTCTGACAAACATGGCACTGGTGCTGATGATAGAACAGTTCTACAGTTGTACAAATGTTCAAATGTTTTTCAAAAGTGGTTTCATGTCTGCAATATATATTTGACTGGGTCTCAGTGTCTGACACTTAAAAGCTCAGATTAACAACAGTATATAAAATTTGTCATTGTATCATGAACATAAATAAAGACAAAAAAAAAGAAGTACTGTATGTAGGATGAAATAAGCAGCTGCCTCTACAAGACTTAAGGCGAGGCAAGTTTATTTGTGTGGAAAACTTATGCAACAAAGCAATTCAAGGTGATTTACATTATAAAAACAGAAAGTAAAGAAGAAAAAAGATTATGAGTTATAGTACGGTGGCATAATAAAAGTTAGACTTAAACTGGAGTTACAGTGTACTACTGAAATTAACATTGTTCACATTTAAATTAAGAATTGTTTAAATGATTCAGTCAAAGGCAACTGTAAATAAATGAGTTTTTAGTCTTGATTTAAAAGAACTGAGGGTTTCAACATTCCTGCAATTTTTTAGAAGTTTTGTTCCAGAACTGTGGAGCATAAAAGGTAAATACTGCTTCTCCATATTTTGTCCTGATTCTGGAGACACAGAACAGACCTGAACCAGAAGATCTGTGAGGTCTGGGTGGTTGATATGGCAACAAGTCTCTAATGTATTTTAGTTCTACATTTTTAAGTGATTTATAAACTAATAGAAATATTTTTAGGTCTATTCTCTGAGATAGAGGGAGTCAGTGTAAGGGCCTTAGGACTGGAGTGATGTGGTCTGATTTTTTAGTTCTAGTGAGAAGTCAGGCAGCAGCATTCTGGATCAGCTCTAGCTGTCTGAATTGACTTTTTATGCAGATCTGTGAAGACACTGTTGCAATAATCAACTCAACTGAAAATAAACACATGGATGAGTTTTTCAAGATCCTGGTGAGACACTAGTCCTTTGATCTTGGAGATGTTCTTAAGGTGAAAGACAATTGCTGAAGACAACTGAAGACAACTTAATGTGTCTCTGAAACTTCAGGTCTGAGTCCATAGACATTTTTAGATTAGATCTGTTATTATCTCTGGATGATGAACACATCTTTAACGCTGGTCAGTGTAAATGTAGGCGTGTTATTGTCTCTTTTGTTTGTGAAGATGAGTTGAAGGGAGGAATGGAGAGTCTCCCTCTCACACTCCTGCTGTTGTGCTGCAGAGATGTCATATATTTATAAACTTAAAGCACTCTTGTAGTTGCTGAGAATTTCTCATTTTAAATTAGGTATGCCATTTTATTAGGAAGAATCTAAAAAGCAAGCCTTGTTAAGAAGGAATTAACCAGTTCTCAATATCCATTCATCTTCTGTGCCTGCTGAATCCATGTCTGGGTCACGGGGGTCTGCTGGAGCCAATTCCAGCCCATAGCAGGTAATAGACAGGGGTACAGCCTGGACAGGTCACCAGTCCGTCGAAGGGCCACATATACAACTAACAACCATGCACTCTCACACTCACGGGCAATTTAGAGTTGTCAATCAACCTCACATACATGTTTTTGGACTGTGGGATGAAACCGGAGTACCCGGAGAAAACCCACGCAAGCATGGGGAGAACATGCAAACTCCACATAGAAAGACTCCTGCTGGGAGTCAAACCAGGAACCTTCTTGCTGTGAGGCAACAGTGCTAACCACTTAGCCACCATGCTGCCCCAGTTCTCAATATCCACATTTTTAAATGTGTTTAAAGTTCATAAGGCTGTCTTTAATCTATTTTAAATACTGAGTTGGTATATGTATTCAGACTGGAAGACAGACTTGAGTCAGCCTCATGGAAGTAGGGAAGGCACTTTTATCTGGAAGGGTGGGCTTCAGTGATGGGATGGATGGGCATGCTGTACTAATTGGCAAGACTGTGGATTCTAGCAGAGCAGGGATTTCCTGAAGCTTAGTTGGGCTGAAGAGTTACTGGTGTTTCTGTAGTCTTCAAAATGTTGCACAAGTCCTTCAGGCCTCAAAAGAGCTTTAACATTTCAGAAGATGAAAATGACTGCATAATTCCAAAATCAATGTAGTAATTACGTCTCAGTCTAAAGTACAGTTTCTCTTTAAGTGGTTTCAGGAATGTAAGATAATTCTGTTTAGGACAGTCATGGGAATACAGGAAATTCCTGTCATTATATTCAAGAAGTTGATACAGATGGATCCAACCAGCTGAGTCCCACCAAGCCAAAACCTCAGAATCAGACAATCAGAGAGACACCACAGACCTCTGGTTTTTACAGTTCTTCTACTCACCACTAGGGTGTGGATCCAGACCTGTGGTTCCTCTACTCACCACCAGGGTGTGAATCCAGACCTGTGGTTCCTCTACTGACCACTAGGGTCTGATCCAACAGTGTGTTCATCTCCATTGACCTCTATATTAAATTGTTCAGCTTTTCAGCTATAAATGTTGCTGTAAAGTTCAACATTTATTTACATTCTTTATTTACAGTCTCTTACTGTTTTTGTAGTAGTAGAGCAGTTATGTTTTGATTGACAGCTATACTGCAGTTTATGGTCTCAAATGGCTAGCTGTCATCAGCTTTGCTTCTCAGCACTTTCAGTGAGCTTGACTTCTGAACAATGTGTAAAGAACTAACAGACTATTGTCATTCTCATTTTAAAAATTATGTTTTGTTGGGCTGACTCTGGAGTACTTGGACAGTTTTGAGGGCAGATGAAATGGCGGGCTTCTCCAGACCCTTTCAGATTGACTAACCAGACTTCTAGGCAATGGTCAGCGACATCAGAAATCATAAGTGAGTCTAACTCTTCTTGTTCTCTCTCCATAACTCTCCATATTTCATCCTGCAAGACTTCTCTTCAAAACAAAAAATAAATAATAATAATTTGTTGAATAAAATGGACAAAAACATCTTTAGTCCTTGACAAATTATTGCAATTGCTGCTACCGCTGTTGAGAAAATAGCCAAAGGATGATGAAGTCAGCAGAATATCATTCAAATGATTATGAGAAACAAAGCTCTTATGTAATCCAATAATAATGATTAATTAGTGTTATAACACAACTACATCATATTAATGAGGCAATAACAGCTGGAAACTAGATTTTGATTACTTTAGATTGACCGGTTACATCATATCCAGGGCTGCCAGAGGTAAAGAAATGTGAAAAAAAAAGTTACATTTTTGGGATAAACTGGATTATCAACATTTCTGAGAAACCACCTCATAAAAGTGTAAAAAGTTGTTTGCAATGTTTTTGAGTTTTTTAAAGTTACAGCAATTTCCATTACAGAATTTCTTTTTTGACATTATTTTTCACAAATCTAGGGGTAATGAAAACATGAATTATGGCTTGCACCGTTAACTATACTAAGAGTTGTGGGTTTAACATTTTTTAAATGTGTGAAATTTATTTCATGAATATAAATTAAGATCTTGATTTAAATAGTGCCTCCAAATGCTTTAAACATCATGCTTTGTGTATGTGTAATGTTAGCAGAACATTTCCATTAAAATAGATTTCAACATTGTTTAAGCTTGAAAACGTTAAGAGCTTCAAAGTGTGAAACAGCAAATGGATATGTCCAGAAAGTGGTTTTACATTATCTTGTTGAATGATGTTCCTGGAATATGTTCTTGACAGCAGCAGATGTTGCTCTAAACTCTCAGAGTACTTTCCTGCATTCATGCTGCCATCATAGAAGTGGAAATCAGCTTTAGACACTGATAGAACCCCAGACCACCACAGAACCTGGATTCTGGACTGGTTCCTGATTATAGTCTCTTTTTCTCTTTGGCCTGGAACACACAGCACAAACTACTTCCAGAAACATCTGGAATACTGATTGGAACATAAATCAGTGATGCCTGGATATAAACATTTGCATTAATAATACAAGGTGAGGCTGAGTGGGAGCATGTAGAATTAAAGAAGCCAAGGTCTTCATATGCACCCTTGTGGTACTTCTCAGTTAGTACATGGTCCATCCTAGATGTCTCCCACAGCCCCACTCTTCTTTTTTCCCCAGTACAGTGTCATTTCTGAATGTATCTCTGTATTATTTCTTTATTTGGATTTGGCAGCAGTAAAAGAGTAAAGCATTTTTTGGCATCAGGGGAAGGGGGCAAAGCTTCTTCTGTAGATAGAAGCCACTGAGGTGGAATAGAGAAGAAAGTTTGAAGACATCATGGCTTTAGGGTCAGTTTTTAGCTTTCACCCAGGCTTAAGCCAGCTCTTACATTAAGCAGAGATTTCCTGCCTGGCCACACTTATTCCAGTAAATCTGCAGAGGCAGTTAAGCATTCGGATTAGACTGGTTGCATTGGACTTACTGCTAAAGCACCCTCTCACATGTCAAACAAAGCCTTGTTTAATTTTAGCAGATGAGAACAGAGTCTCTCAGATGACATCTTTTGACTTAATCGTGTTTCCAGAGAACTTTCATATGCTGCTCACTGTATTTGGAAATCCAATTTGCTTTCCCACATTTAGATGAATTTCAGACTCCAACTTTAGAAGATTGTCTCGGTTTATCCTTTTAGCTGTTGACACATGGACCATACTAAAGTGGCACTGCCAGACAAGCAGGCAGTGTTTGTAAATGTGTGTGTATTTCCATTTATTCCCACGACATTAATCCCTGAGTACAGCATGTTAAGTGGAATCTTGTTTGGATGTCATATTTTCATAAAGCTCAATGAGCAGACATTTTCTCATCCAAAAGATATAAGGCAAGAAAAATACTAATTAAATATGACACATTTTCAAATGCAGAATCTGCTCATTTTGAGGAAAAGAACCCAGTTAAGAGTCATGACTCATCAACTTTCCTTCAGTTTAAGGCTTCAGCACCCACCATTTCCTAAAACCAGACCAAAGTAAATGAAGAAAAAGGTCTGGTCACATCGTCAACACCTTTATCAAGTTGTTCTCTTTCACAATGCCTCTGTCTCTTCACCTTCCTCAGTATCACCACTACTACCGTACTCTCCATTTCCTGTCCTGTCGGACCAGGCCTCCTTCCAGAGCAGCATCTGATCTTCTCAGCCTCCTGATGATTAAAAAAAAAACTGCCTTGCTCCCCTTGATTTAAAAATATATATATATTTTAATAATTTAAAAGTCTGCAACATTGACATGATCCATCCATTAAATTATATGATTTCTACCTGAAAACTTTTTCCTGCTGACTTCAGATTTGTTATGAGCATCGATAAATTAAAAAAAAAAAAAATTTCAAAAACAAACTGGACCAAACAAATTTTCCAGATATAATGTGGAACTTCCAGACAGGTGTACTCCTCACTTGACTGTCCCTTTGTTGGTTTTATTACGTCATACTGTCACAGATATTCATTTTCTAATAAACAGTTTTCACGAACATGGAGGATATTCACCAGATTCAGCTGGCTAAAACCATAAATCAGACAGCACCAAGAAAGTCATCCAGCAACAGCTAATAGAACCACATGGACAAGAGTTACCATGGAAACCTTTGTCAACACAACAGTATATTCACTTAAGGCTTCATTGAGGACAGAAAAAGCCTGCTATTAATCTCGTTCAGAGTAGACATCTCTGGACTCGGAGGTATCTCGTGTCCAAACTCCAGACTTTTTCTTCTGTGGTTTCTTCATGTTTCATTTCACTTAATGAGCTTATGTTTTTTCACTTGATGGCTCTTTAAATGTTTAACAAGGTTGCAAGTGTTACTTTAGTAAGATTTGAGCCACCTGGAGTACTGAGCATGTCTCAGTTTTCCTGGTGGGATTTTCCAGACAAACATAACTTGATAGATGCTGGATAACTAGTTCAATCTTGTGCCGCCTTTTCTTCTGGTGAGTCCAAACAGGAAGTTTCAGCTCAGTATTGTGGAACATCCTGTCCTGACATGAGAACTGGGACTCTGCTTCGAACAATAACATGCTGTCACATGTTGTCACATGTTGCACAGATGTAAACAGTAATATGACACAATTTTCAGCAGACAATGTGGATATTTTACTAATGCTGGTGTCAGAAGCAGACCAAGTCTGGCTCAGGTCTGAAATGCTAAAAATAGATGTATTTTAACAAATCCAAAGAAGCTGATGAGAAAATAAACATGAAGTATTTTGGTGGATAACTTTTTGTAGATAAATGTTCAGAAATATTCAATGCAGACTAAACCACTCCCATAAATAGTCTTTCCTCTGAGGTGTGTGGAGTCTCTCCAGCCCATCATGAATCTCATTTCTCGCCTCCCTGGAGGATCATCTATCTCGCCATCTCTATTTTTGTTTTGTTACCGTTTCTTTTCTGTCTCCATCTATCTTGTCGAGGGCTCGCCCTTTTCACCTTCCTAGTTTACATATTTCTCTCTTGCCTCCACAATCTACAAAAATGAAAAAACAGACATAAACATCCATGGGGAGAAAGGCTTGATGTCCAGAATTAAGCTATTTTCAGAGTTTTGAAGAGGCAGCTGGCTCGGCTGTGTGGCATTTTGGGTTTGTGAGTGCAGTGGGGTTGGTGGTCCATCAGCATCATAACCTCTGATCAAATCAGCATGATTCATATAGAGCCAATACAAAGAAGTCAATGACGGCAAGAAAGAGGGTCAAGAGCAAACAGAGGATGGCAGCGGCGGTGGGAAAAGAAAATGAGACTGAAAATTGGTTCTCATAGCTGCAGATGATTTCAGCCACTGCACAAATATTTGACCAACCAAAGTTCAGAGCTGACTTCTGTAGATAAATAGAAGATTTTTAGAGGAGCACAGCAGAAGAAGAGTGAACAATGGGAGGAGGCGAGGTGACGATACATGAAATGAAAGATAAACAGCTGAGAAAAAACCTGTCTAACAGCTGGTTCCAGAAGAAAAATGGAAAACCTAATCCAAGCTTCATACTCTAATTAAAGACATCCACACACCACGTCTTCCTGTCAGGTACAATTTTCATCGCTCACTTTGAGTATCAGCTCATACTGATTACAGGTCTAATACAGCTTACTCTAGAGAGTTTTAGTTATTTATTTTTATTATTGCTACTTCTGACCTTGCGTACTGTCACCATGATGATTGCCATCAGAGCATCACTCTCACTTTTCTGAGTCTTCATTCACCACCAACTGGACACTTATTAGGCAAAGCATCCAAAACTCCAAACATTCAGATCCTGCTTGGCTCTTTTATTGTCCATTTTGTCTTTCATTTTCACAAGACACTTCATCAGGAGAATTGAACAAAGCTGTCAACCACAGATTTCTGAGGAGTCTTTTTGAAGCCTCTTTTTCCTCATACAGCTTGGTGCCGGGTTGTAAATGAACAGGCAGACCTGGAAGCCAGCTGGAACACACCCACCTGACGTCAATCACAGCTTGTCTGACTTAGTTTACGTCAGTGTTTCTCAATTCCAGTCCTTGTGGACCGCTGTCCTGGATATTTTAGATCAGGGGTCACCAATCCTAGTCCTCGAGGGCTACTCTCCTGAATGTTTTAGATGTTTCCCTGGTTCTTCATACCATGATACAAGTGGCTGTGTCACTGGCAGACTTGTTCAGACCTGGATGACACCCTGTTAATGACCATTAATGAGAATCAGGTGTGCTGAAGCAGAGCAACATCAAAAACATCCAAGACAATGCCCTACAAGAACTGGAATTGAGAAACATTGAGTTAACCTATGTGGCTATTCATTCTAATCAAATCTGCCCAAATATCCTTATTTCAAATGTCACATCTGAAACAAATGAATGTTGGTGCTTGTTTTTTATGCCAAATTTCATGAATGTTGGACGTGGAGATGTTCTGTTGTTTTTTTAATGCTCGTGGTTTCTCCAGTCATTTCAGTCTCTGTTGTTTCTGCAGTCACTTCAGCTCCTCCACATTCTCCAGTCTTTTAATGTCATGGTTTTGGCGTTATTTTAAGTTTCTCCTGTTGTTTAAATCACCCTGGCTTTGCCAGTCTTTTTATCTCCCGTGGTTTTTGCAGTCCTGTCAACCACTGTTGTGTCTCTGGTCATCTTAGCTGCTCTAAGCTTGAGTATTTTAACTGCTGTGCTTTCTCCATTAATTTTAACCATGCTTTCTCTAGTCACTGTAATTGTCATTTTATCCTCCCAGTTTGTTTTTCTTTTATTCTCCTGGTTTCTTGAATTATTTTAACAGCTGGTGTTCCTCCAGACTTGCAATAACCATGGTTTCTCTGGTGGTCTCTTAAGTCATCTCATCTTCTGGGGTTTCTCCAGGCACTTTAACTAATCTTGTCAACAGTCTGGTAATTTTTACTACCAAAGTTTTTAAGTGTGATGGTCTCTGTAGTGGTTGTATCCCCTCTGACTTCTCCATCTGCTTCATTTGGGGCAGTTTCTCCAGTCTTTTTATTTCCTCATATCGTTTTAACTCCCCGTGACCCAGAAATGGATTCAACGGGTCTAGAAAATGGATGGATGGATCATTTTAACTACCCTGGTTCCTGTGGTACTTTTTACCAGCCTGCTTTTACTGCTGAACACTACCGCTCACAATTTCTATGAGGATTTTAACTGCTCGATACTTCCTCCACTCATTTTCACAGCTGTGCTGTCTTCAATCTAGGGACATTTATTTGAACTCTTTCAGTATCTCTGGTCATTTTAACTGTTTTGGTTTCTTCTGTCTTCAACTCTTGTGGTTTTTCTAATCAACTCAGCTGCTGTTGTTTTGCTTATTTTTTTTTATGGTGGTTGTGTCTCCTGTCAGTGTTACTGCCACTGTTGCTTTGGTCATTTTAAATATAAAGATATTTCTGGTTATTTAACCGCTGGTTATTTAACCATTTTTGACTCACCTCTGTATCCCTTCCAGCGGGCTAGCTGGAGGAACTAACAGGACAACCAGATTGGAAAACAAGTGCCTCCACTACTACTACGCACCATCTGTTATTCAAGATCAGATGAAGACATTAGTGGGTTATTGTCATCCTCTGATGCCTTTTTGTTTCATGGTTTGTACTTTTCTTTGGCTTTTCTCTTCATCTATTTCTCGTCAAGAAAAGCTCAGGGGTTTGTCTGCATCTTTCCTCCTGCAATCAGTAAAGCTGCAATCAGCCACTGAAATCAGCCACAGTCCAGCAGCTGTTGGAAAGCTGTGGCTGGAATGCAGCTGCCAACTGTGACTGCTGACTACTGCAGCTGCTGGATTTGCTGAACTGCAGCTGCAGGGCTGAACATGACTTGTATATATCAGGTAGTAGGTTTAGACCAGCAGTGGCCAACCCTGGTCCTCGAGAGCCTCAGTGGTGCCTGTTTTAGATGTTGCCCTGCTTCAACACACCTGATCCTAATTAAAGGTCATTAGCAGGTTGTCATCAAGGTCTGAACAACTCCGTCAATGACACAGCCACTTGTATCATGGTGTGAAGAAGCAGGGAAACATCTAAAACCTGCAGGACTGCGGCTCTCGAGGACCAGGGTTGGCCACCCTGGTTTAGACGATCCCAGTCGGCCGTAGACATCTGTTAGCACAGCACCCTAGCACTATTCATAATATCTCTAAAATAAGAATAAATATGATCTGTTAAGTCTTAATTCACAGCTCACATATCAGGTGAGCTGATATATGAGGTTCAGTAAAGGTGCCGAGTTACTAAAATGATATCTTCCTGTCAACACCAAAGACTGCAATGTAGATGTCACTTACTAAGCTAGCTATTTTAGCTTAGTTTAGTTCATGCTAACCTAGAATGCTAACTGTTACCTTACTGTCATTCTGATCAGAAACTTTCCGTCCAATTTCATTCCAGATGTTGCCACCAAAATGTCATCAAAATGTTGGCTAGGATCTAGCTAGCCAAACTAAAAGGATCCTAGCAAAACCTTGAATGCTTGGGGGAAAAACTTCCAGGCTGGTCTGCAAGGATTAAGTGATGAAGCCATCTAAAGCTAGCGACTGACTAGCTAGCAGCTGTTTGATTCTAGAATGGTAAAACTGGCTGCTGCCAGCCTTTCCAGCTGAGCCATCTTCAGCTTTACCTTTATGCCATAATCCATGCAATCTTGGCATAATCCATGGCAATCTTGTATTAACCCTTTATGACCTACCATAGAACAAGTTCGCCTAAGCATATTTTTTACGTTTTTGCGTGCTGGTTGGTTAAAATTCTACAGGCATTTTGAAAATCGATATGCGAATGGGAGCGCCGGCACTCCAGCAGGTCATAAAGGGTTAATTAATTCCTTTGGTTTTATGTTTATGACTGTCTTAATTCTTGGTTAAAAGAATAAATGTAGTCTTATGGTGAGTTTAATTGACTGTAGTAATTTGGTGAAATAGCCAAATAAGCGTGAGTGTCATCTGCATACACACACACACACACACACACACACATACATACATACATATATATATATATATATATATATATATATATATACACACACACACACACACACACACACACACACACACACA